>JAQGEP010000310.1:0-21421 GCA_028476805.1 Acrocalymma vagum
GACAAAACATTATTCAAATCATCTGCTCCATCCTATCCGACGCCCTCCGCCGCTTACCTTACTCTCTCTCTCTCTTTCTCTCTGAACAGCCACTCTCGACGCGAATACGCCGAATAGCAGCTGTACACCCCCCCCGACCAACAAGCTACTCTACCGCAAACCCGGGCCTTTCTTACATGTCCCGCATCTTCCATCCCCATCCATCCCATCCCAGGCACTTTACATCACCGGCAGCCCCCATCCTGTCTCGGAGACGCAATCTGCCGAGGCGAGCAAGCACTGCACTTGCACCCGCGCACTCGGTGCTCCAGACTTCTCGCTCGGTCGTACTTTTCGTGGTGCTTGTTACCGGAGGATATGCTTAGATAGACAGTTGAGTGCGTGCACCGCCGTACGGCTTTAACTCTGCACTGAATGTGAGAAGCCACGCAGCAAGGACTCCCCAGATCCAATCGTCAAGCCCAAACATGACACACTCGACACATATACCGGTAGGACACTAACACTAGCACTAGCCACCTCACCTCACCTCACCACTCGCTTGCGTCGTTGTCCTGGTCTTGTGCAAACTGGGAAATCTTGTTTCTACTAGCCAGGGTTTCTTCAACGGATAATGCGCGCTCCGAAATCGCTTACACCACCATCAACTGAAAAGAGAAAAAGAAAGCAAGGACGATAGCTCGATATGGGGAAAGATTCGCCTCCCCCGTGGGTTCCCGAGCGAATCGAGACTTCTTTCCCCGCGCAATCTGGGCTAAGCCACAGCCAGCCAACCCACCTGCTCTCTTTCAGCTGCACCCACTTATTAAAAGCGTATTGCGTATTTTCCAACCAAGAAAGGTTTCCGCGTATATTAGACTGCTTTACTTCCAACTAAGTGTACCTCGAAAGAGAATAATCTCGAAACTACCAAACAAATTCAAATACGCCTGTGCTATGCGCCCCCAGCTGATAGATGCCAATCCCTTTCCTCCCTAGTATGATGTATGATGCAAGTAAAGACAGTAAAAAATGTATCTACTGCTCTGTCCACGCCATCCGAGTCCACAGCAACCCTTTATCAATCATAAACACGCAATGGCAGTCTCCCTCTATCTACGTCTTGTGTATGTCTTCAATAAGAGCACAAGTGCTCAGTATGCTGGTCCGCTCTTGCCACGCCCAACTGTCTTGAACGACATTGACTGATATTGCTGCTCCATGAAGCCGCCGAGCGCCAAGGTATCTTTTGGATCAACTCCCATCTTCTCCCAATCGGTGTTGAAGCTGGACAGGTAGAATCCAACGACAACCACAAGGTACGATAGAATCAAGATAGAGCCCTTGAAGTAATTACTCTTCCCTTCGCCATACATGTATGAGAGGAGGAAGACGCAGAGAATCACGGTGACCATGTCCCATTGAGGGAAAATCAGAGCTAGACGTGCGTTAGTCGAGTTTCAAAGGAATTATCATTGGAACATTGTAGACCTACTAAAGACTTGATGAGCAGCCTCCTCAACCGGAATGTAGTTGGCATGAATGGCGCTGTAGAATACCAGCGCAGGAATTTGAAGAAGACAGACTTGAAGAGCATATGCAGAACCGATTTCCATAGACAAGGCAATGTTGCCATTCATGGCGAAGGAGATGGCGTTCTAGATGGGGTTAGTCTGGGGTTCCACGTTTTGTTAGATGAATTTCACTTACAAGGAACTCAGTGGTGTTTGGTACCAGTGCAAACAGAGTGATACCCAAAAACTTTTCGTCAATTGTGGAACCACCTTCTTCGCTTCCAAGAACCGCATCGACAGTGTTGACAAGAATCTCAGCAATAACAGCATACGCCACGGTGGCTGTAAGAAGGATAGCCGAACTCTTGGTTCTGCTCCAATTGGGGGCGTCATGCCCACCAGATGTGTGGCCCGGGGCAGGCTCCTCCGGGCCTTCAGCGTTGGTAATGGTTCGCGAGTTGGCGGGCCGTTCGGGGTGTCCCTTGACATGAGCCGCCTGAGCGACTTTACGTGGCGCCTTTACAGTATCACGAGTTGCAAGGGCAGTAGTAGTGGCCGCGATCTCTGTGATGTGCCTCATTAGGGATTCACTTGCTTCATCCGAAAGCCCTTCAACATGGAAACCAGAGGCTGCAGATGTCTCATCGCCGTCTTTTGGTGGTACGAGGTGAGGAGTTTTTCCATCGGACTTGGCACCTCGTTGCCTGCCTTCCAATGGATTCTCTTGTCCGAGACCAACTTGTTGAAGAGTCTGACCGACGATACGCTTGTACAACTGGCTCTCTCGAATATCAGAGCGCGCAAGAGACGGAGTCATGCTTGACCTCGCAAAAATAGGTGGCGCATCGATGTGATTGCTCGAGCTGAGGTGGCTAGAAGTCATATCGAGTTGCTTCTTCTCATCGTCGTTGGTCCATATAACAGCGGCATGCGTCCTGAGAGTGAACAAGAGTCCGATAACATAAGAAAGGAAGAGCAAGGCTGCCGCAAACCAGGTATATGGTTTCACAGCTTCATTGTAGAACCTGTCGTGAATCGCGGGAGTTTGAGAGTAATAGCATCTGCGGCAGTCTCTCTCTCCGACTAGATCATGATGGCGAATACATTGATGACAGTTCAACTCATGCTATAGGCGTTATTAGCATCATAGTGTAGTGGGAGTATGAAGTTTCACTTACGCTTCCATAAATCTGATAGAATAAGGTCGGGCCAAACGCACCAATCACTGCAAAAAGCAACATCGTGGACGTGACACCAGCTGATTTGACGTTGAAGCGTTGAGTCTTTCTCTTGAGGGCACCAAAACACATGGATAGACCTGGAAGGAAGAGAACACCAGCGAAGATGCTCCCAATGATACTGCCTTCAACCAGCTGTGCTTTACCCTCGTTTAGTGCTACACAATATAGGTAGACCTCCACAACAGTAGAGAAGAATGCGTTGATCGTCGCACCAACTCCCATGGATGATTGGGCTGAGATAGAGGCGACAGCTTGACCAATAAAGTAGGCTAGAGGAATGATGGATAGCAAGGCTAGGACGAAGATGAAGAATTGATCAGTCAGCCAGATTTTCAGACCCAAAGCCTCATTCAACACGAAAAAGTCGAAGATGGTGAATGCGACCAGACCGAGAAGATTGATGAGGAAGATGTTGGTTCCGTCAATAGTATACTTCCAGTACTTGATGCCCACCGCGCGGTAAGTGCAGAGTAGAATAGACGAAGACTCGCCAGGCCGCCTAACATTTCCGCTGTCGGAGTGGAAGGAGAGGGCCAAAGGATGCCTGCGGAGATGGTCAAATAGGAGAAGCGTAACTTTACCCATCGGTATGGTGAATACCAGGAACCAACAGAGTAGAGATACGAAGAAAAGAGCGGGTGTGAGGATTCCATAAAAGAAGAGGAAGAAGATTACTCTTCCGACATTCCATTGTCCGCGGCCAAAGAGTCTTCGTTTTGTTCTGGCCGTGTCCGAATGGGCAATGTTAGCGCGGCCTTCTCGTCCAAGTAGACTAGTGGTCTCGTCAGAAGAATCAACACTATTCCGACGTCGTCCAATGATTGATCCATGGCCGTCAGTGGGACCGAAGAAAAGTCGTCCCTCTTCAATATCACCACTCTGCCACTGTTCGTATTCACTGATACTTCGACCTTCGCCTTCATCTTCTTCCGCATATGCTTCGTCTTGCATGAGCTTTACATATTTGCCGAATGGATAGAATAAGTAGCCAGCCAGATGGAAGAGAAGTCTGGAGTAGTCCAGGCAACTGTCCGCGAATCCTAGCAGAGCACAAATGATTCCTCCAGCGGCGGCTATGAGCGCCAGCCACCATCCAAAAACCAAAGTCCAGGTAATGTTGAACAGGACAAGCCAGTTACTGACAAAAAGACCTGGGGCAGAATGGATATCACCTTCCGCATTCCGTTGCACAGATCGGTCCTTTTTGTACAAGGCAGGTTTCCAGATCCTAATACCAAAGGGATGTGTGACGTTAATGGCCTCTTGACGGTCTTTTAGGGTGAAGCTCTCTGCATCGCTCAAGTCTGCATCATCATCGTTGCTGCCGGGACTGCTGTCATCTTCTTCATCCACTTGAATGGTCTCTTCACCTGAAGATCCGGGTTGTACCTCCGTTTCCGATTGTACTGCCTCACGCTCGCGCTCTGCGACATCGTCCTCGTTTGCCTCTATGGTTGTAAGCGCCGTCTGCGCGGCAGTCCTTCGTCGAACGGTAGAAGGCTTGCGGCGTAGCGCCTGGACTTGTCTTGACTTTTGCTCCTTCTGTTGCACCCGCTGCTCGTTCTGGTCACGGCTCACCTCGTCTTCCGCGTCGTCGACTGAGAACTCCTGGCCTTTGTGAGGGTAGTGCATGGAGGTGTTACGCCGGCTCATCGAGGGCTTCTTGGGTTTGGACGATTGAGGCTGCTCCGTGGAGCTTGTATTCTGTGTCCGGCGGTCGATGGACGAAGTAATGGATCCTAGACATTGTCAATTCTACCAGTCCCATATGTGCGTGGGACGCGCCGGAAAGGAATTGTGAGAATGAATCGTACCATATCCTACAGGCTGGTTTGTCGGCGTGCGTTTGCGCGCCTGTTCTGAGCTTGAAGGGGCCATGAGCTGACTTGCTGATGGAGAATCAGTGAAGGAGCTGTGGCGTGATGGACTGGAGCGTCTTGAGGGGCTCGCCGAGTGTGGGTTGCTTTTCACTCCTGCGGGCGCCCGTTCGTTCCGTTCGTTATCCGCCATGGCGAGGTGCCGTGTTGCGATGGAGAACAAAGAAGGTATGTGCTACAGGCTTGGCCAGGAAATGGCTTATCCTGGTTTTTATTGAGATGAACGAATGCACGGCCGCACGGCGTTTGCGGCGAAGAACGACGATGGCTGCAGATGCATCACAAGAGCCGCCTCAAGCGTGCTCTGCAAAGGAGGGGTGGTGCAGCGGTGACGGTATTGTTCAGATGACACTGTCGGTCGCGGTGCAGGCATGCAATCACGCTGCAGTTCGGAAGATGATCCGGCGCCGGCTCCACACCAGTCTCCTAAGCCGCGGATTTTGGGGGGTTGTTGGATAGCGATGACAGAGCCTCTTTTTGGCAACAATTTAGCCAAAGCCTTGAAGTATTTATTTTAGATGGTTCAGCACCATGTTTGCCCACTCTGCGAGGCTGCAGGAAGCGGAGAACGGTGGTGGAGCAGACCACCAACAGCCAATAACAGCTTCAGAAGCAACAGTGCCAGAGAAAGAGAAGAAGGAACCCATGGGTCCATCCATGTCATAGCGCGCCTTCCTTGCTTGGCTCGCGCGGGTGCTCAGTGGCAGCTTCCCTCCGGCGCGACTGTTTCTCCGGTTTCCGGAAGCTTCCAATCAACGCGCCGTCGTCAACTGGTGCTACCTACGGTATCAGCAGAGAGACGACGCTCTTGAACAACAGCACCTCCTCCGCCATCGCCATCCACGGCCAAACATTCAGCCTCCATCCCCCCTCCCTAGCTCCATTCCACCTCCTCAACGCCGTAGAACCGCCTCTCGCCCTGCACAGGCACACTCACTTCGACAACCTTTCCGGTACCCGCCACCACCATGGCGCTCGATACCTTCTTCCACAACAAGATCGAGGCGATGAAGTTGGAGATTATACAGGGCCAGGCCAAACTACGACGACTAGAAGCTCAGCGAAATGACTACAACTCAAGAGTGCGGTTACTGCGAGAAGAGCTCGGCCTGCTGCAACAGCCTGGCTCCTATGTCGGTGAGGTCGTCAAGGTCATGGGCACCAAGAAGGTCCTTGTCAAGGTGCATCCCGAGGGAAAATATGGTGGGTAACACTCAATCTATCTTTTACACACTCCCCACTAACACACCGCGCCCTAGTCGTCGACATCTCGGACAACGTTGACATCAGCAAACTCACTGTCGGAAAGCGGGTAACACTGTTGAGTGATTCATACAAACTGGAGAAGATGTTGCCATCATCTGTGGATCCGCTCGTCTCGCTCATGATGGTCGAAAAAGTGCCGGACAGCACCTACGACATGATCGGAGGTCTAGATCAACAAATCAAGGAAATCAAAGAAGTCATCGAACTTGGTCTCCAACATCCCGAACTCTTCGAATCGCTCGGTATCGCACAGCCCAAGGGTGTGTTGCTATACGGCCCACCTGGTACGGGAAAGACGCTACTTGCCAGAGCAGTAGCGCATCACGCCGATTGCAAATTCATCCGAGTGTCTGGAAGCGAGTTAGTGCAAAAGTACATTGGTGAAGGTAGCCGCATGGTCAGAGAACTGTTCGTCATGGCACGAGAACACGCCCCAAGTATTATCTTCATGGACGAAATTGACAGCATTGGTTCAAGTCGTGTGGAAGGAAGCTCGGGTGGTGACTCTGAGGTGCAGAGAACTATGTTGGAATTGCTGAACCAGCTGGATGGCTTTGAGCCGACGAAGAACATCAAGATTATCATGGCTACAAATCGTCTCGATATTCTCGATCCTGCACTGCTCCGACCTGGTCGAATCGACAGAAAGATTGAGTTTCCTCCGCCAACCGTCGAGGCACGCGCGGACATCTTGCGCATTCACTCCAGAAGCATGAACCTGACCCGTGGCATCAACCTGACCAAGATCGCAGAGAAGATGAATGGTTGCTCTGGTGCTGAGCTGAAGGGTGTCTGCACAGAGGCGGGTATGTACGCGCTGAGGGAGAGGAGAGTACACGTCACGCAGGAGGACTTTGATCTAGCAACAGCCAAGGTACTGAACAAGCACGACGACAAGGCTACCAGTTTGAGCAAGCTCTGGAAGTAGGCGGGATTCGATGGTGAAACATTTGAAAAATGTACAAGAGCATTCACACTTCACACTTCACACTTCACACTTGCGATCAGCCATAGATATTCCTGGATTGTATCTACTATCGTACAAAAAGGAGCTTTACATAAATAATGCCCTGTAAAGCCCTCGCGTGTTCCTTCCGCATCGAGTGTTGCTTTACAATTGCACGTGAGATCGCATCATCACTTAGCGCGTGGATCCCCGCCTCCACCCGTGTCGATCTTGGTCAAGCCTTCTCAAGACTACAGGACAGGCCAACGCGCCTCTGGTAGAACCATACAGATAATGTGGTCAGCACCCGCCCTTTCAAAAAAAAAAAGCCATTTGCTCATTTCTTTCCATATGGCGTTCTCATGCACAATGCTTCATGGCACTAGAGTCTCCCTAAAAGCAATCGTCCCACTCTGATATAGTAATCATAGAGTCGCCGTAGGTAGCCACCAGTAGTGACAGTCCATTATCCGTGCGACCTTCATCCAGTTCTGTTCGTTTCTCGTATTGCATGCAACACGACAGATTGCGCGATCCCCGTCCGCGTTCCTTTTTCTGCAGTGTAGCTGGCTAGCACTACATAGGCAGCTCCCATACCCGTGGTTCACTAAATAGCCCTGCCACCCGGTGACATCGCATTCTGCTCAAAGACGGAGGCTCCTCCATCGCGTGCTTAAACGTGACCCACTCTGAAATCTTGTCTTCTTGTCCTCCTTATACCTTTCTTGCTATCCCTACCTATAACCTCTGCTACAACCTCTGCTACAAACTTATATTCGACGTCTACAGATAGAAATTTCGCGCATTATGGCGGGGTCTCCGACACAGAAGAACGTCGTTGTCGACGACGACTCGAAGAAGAGTGGAAACTACGGTGCAATACCTCCAGAGGTTCCTTCTTTGAGGGAAGCCCCCACTGCCGTGTTGGAAGAAGGATCTCTTGATCCTGTATATGAAGCTAAAGCGAAGGTGTTGAATAAAGGTTAGCAATCTTGAGAACTGGGTGGCTGATCATCAACTAACGACTACTCCAGCGATTCAGGACATTGGCATGGGCCGTTATCAGTGGCAGGTAAGTACCAACATTTCTTCTGCGCGTTTACGTCATTGTATCACGGTCTTATCGCGCAGCTGCCTTGCGTGGTTAGGCTGTTGGTGGAAAACTTCATATCGCTTGCCGAGCCCAACGGACTCAACTAACCACCACACAGCTCTTCATAGTGATTGGGTTCGGATGGGCTTCTGATAACTTATGGCCAATTGTCACATCTCTGATCTTCACTCCTGTCAAAAATGAATTCCAGCCGACACGAGCTCCATTCCTCACGCTCGCTCAGAACATAGGACTACTTGTAGGAGCTATATTTTGGGGATTTGGTTGCGATGTCTTCGGACGACGCTGGGCCTTTAATCTGACAATCGGCATAACAGCTGTCTTCGGTGTGTTTTCAAATCTCACTTCGATATTGGGAGTCACTGACAGGCGTTCGCAGGTCTCGTTGCTGCTGGCTCCCCCAACTTCGCTGCTATCGGAATATTCGCAGCACTATGGAGCATTGGCGTGGGAGGGAACTTACCTGTAGATTCTGCTCTATTTCTAGAGTACTTGCCCTCAAGCCATCAGTACCTTTTAACTATTCTATCGATTGACTGGGCGCTCGCTCAGGTCTTTGCCACACTGGTAGCGTGGCCACTCCTGGGAAATATGACCTGCCAACAAGACGATGAGAACTGTACAAAGGGAGAAAACATGGGCTGGCGATACTTCCTGATCACAATGGGTTGCGTAGCGATGCTTATGTTCCTGCTCCGATTCCTCTGCTTCACTATCTACGAATCACCCAAGTACCTCATGGGCAAAGGCAGAGACGAAGAAGCCGTCCGAATCGTCCATGAAGTCGCCCGACGTAACGGAAAGACATCCACTCTCACTCTCGCAGATCTCGAGGCATGCAATAGTCTCTCCATAACCCCCTCAGAGCAACAACCCCAACAATCCCACACCGAAGCGGCACTCCGTAGGAATCTGGCGAAGATCGATTCTTCACATATAAAAGCACTCTTCGCTACCAAGAAACTTGCTTTGAGCACTTCCCTTATCACTTCTATCTGGGCGCTGATTGGACTCGGCTTTCCCTTGTATAACGCCTTCCTACCCTACATTCAAGCAACGCGCGGCGCAGAGATCGGTGATGGCTCCACCTATATTACTTACCGCAATTCACTCATTATCGCCGTACTAGGTGTCCCGGGTTGTCTTTTAGGCGGCGTGCTCGTCGAACTGCCGCGCGTGGGTCGCAAAGGAACACTCTCGCTCGCAACTGTGCTGACAGGAACGTTCCTTTTTTGCTCCACCACAGCGCTCACATCTGACGCGCTGCTCGGGTGGAATTGCGCGTACAACTTTATGTCGAACATCATGTACGCTGTACTGTAAGTTGACCCATCTTAAGGAGAGAGCGTTTTGAGGCATCCCACATGCTAACAATATAACAGCTACGCTTATACTCCTGAAATCTTCCCAACCAAAGATCGTGGCACCGGCAATGCAATAACTGCGAGTGCGAACAGAATATTTGGAATCATGGCGCCAATTATAGCAATGTTTGCGAACTTGGAGACGTCGGCGCCTGTGTATGTGTCGGGTGCGCTATTCATTGGAGCGGGGTTACTGGTGTTGATTTTGCCGTTTGAGAGTAGAGGCAAAGCTAGTATGTAATTTAGCTTCAAAGTGCAAAGCCACGAGATGTCCGGGCAAAGGAAATACTTAAGTGATTCTGGCTTGCTTTGGATAATTGGGAAGTTATGTAACAGGCGGCGTAGGAAGGGGATATGCCAGGTGCCAACTGATCAATCTTTTTGGCTGGACGTTGATCGAGACGTCGCTCAACCGGCCGGTCATTCACTTCACACACTAAACCTTGCACTCCCCAATCCACTAAAACCAACCAAAGGCACAAGAATGCCCTCGGCCCATGTCTCCAACAACCCCATTCCTCCAATCCCATACCACCCACATACACGTCACTGTTCCTTTGCCACACATGTCTCACCTCCCGCAAACAACACCCCTATTAACACCACCAAAACAAGCGATTCGTCTCGGCGGAACCTACCAAAGGCAGACAAAACATATCTCAACAACACAACGGTGACGAAACGTGAAGTGTTAAGGCAATTCAGCACGAGGCGCAATTAGAAATAACAGCAACCGAATAAGCAAAAGTCATTGATGCGGAAGGGAAACCCGATGTGAGACATTGAGATAAGGATTTTGGTGGGCGGGAAGAAGTAAAAGGGTGTCGGGTGTTCCGGGATTGGGAAAGAAATAAGGAGGGAGGTGAAGTGAGGTCAAAGATTTTGTGTTAGGAGAGGGGAGACGATACGGATAGGGAAACTGGTTTTGGTTAGGGATTGAGCTGATTGTAAGAGGAAAGAGTGAGGGAAGTTAGGGAAGGGAGGTAGGAAGGAGACTAAGAAATAGGGAAGGAAGGAAGGAGACCAACCTTAGCAGATAGTGAACATACGTTCAACTAACCTAACTCCTAGGAGCGATATGCACCAATAAGCCGAACCGTATATGCTTCTACAAAATAAGAGAGAAAGATGCCATTAACAATAAGTAATGTAATGTATATAACGTACCAAACCAACCGGCAAGCAAGCAGACTCAGAACTAGAACTAGACAGGATGAGAAAGACCCCCTCCCCAATTCTCATAGAACTCCGGGAAGGAAAAAGAGGTTACAAAAAGGGAACCATTATAAAAAAGAGGCTGATAAAGGGGGCTCCTAAGACGCAATTCATAAACGTTCACAAGAACAAGACAGAATCTGACGTCTGAAATTTCGTGCCTTTGGCGTTGCCCTTCTTTCTCCCCTACTCCTCTGTTACTGGACAAGGCTGCACTCTAGCCGGAACCAATGCAGTGAAAGAAAGCGCCCCGTCGCCGTTCCAGGAAAACGATCGTTTGCCGTGCCCTCGCATTGCAATCTCTCAAATCTCCAAAAATGCAATCTCTTTCACTATCTCTAACAGCACTTGCCGCCCATGCCACCAGTGGTCTGGCTACCGTCGCCTACGTCGACCTTCGCCGAGGATGCCTGGTCCGTCCGTGCACTGTCGATGAGCCTCTTCTTGATATCTGCAGCCAAAGAGTAGAAGGCCTTGTCAACGTTGATGTTGCTCTTGGCAGAGACTTCTAAGAACGGAATGCCGAGTTCGTCTGCGAGGGCTTGGCCACGTTCTGTGCTGACGGCGCGCTTCTCTTCCCAGTCGCACTTGTTGCCGATGAGGATCTTGTTTACGCCTTCAGTCGCATGTTGTTCTACGTTGGAGAACCATGTGCGGATGTCTATTCTCATGTGTGTTAGCAACTTGTTCTTCCTTGATATGTGTAACCATAAGCCGACGTCGGGTATCGAGCATCAGTCATCCTAGAAGGTTATCAGGCAACTCACTATTGAAACTCCGCTCGTCAGTAACATCATAAACCAGTAGAATGCCCATAGCGCCTCGGTAGTAAGCCGTTGTGATTGTGCGGAATCGCTCCTGGCCTGCTGTATCCCATATCTGCAGCTTAACACGTTTGCCATCGAGCTCGATCGTTCGGATCTTGAAGTCGATGCCGATGGTCGTGATGAATGACGGGGTGAACGAGTCCTCGCTGAATCGCAGCAGACAGCACGATTTCCCTACGCCCGAGTCGCCGATGAGAAGAAGTTTGATCTGCGCAGCGGCGTTGTTAGCAAAGGCAAAAAGGCACGGGAGAGGGTGCAAGGGGGAAGGAGGGGTGGCTATTCGCGGATGGAGATGCGGTGAAGGCAATGATGACAGTTGAAGGAGAAGCAGTTGCAGCGCAACCGCCAAAGAAGACATACAAGAAAGTCGTAGTTCCTTGTGCCAGCCATGGTGTCGTCTATAGGCTTTACAGGCTAGGTGCGTTATCGATGAAGGTGGGCTGGTGCTTTGGCACCCGCCTAGATCGGATTCCCGTGCGGGCTTGAGCGTTTCGGCGCCAGAGACGTTGGCCGATGAAGCGATGAAGAGCAGATAGAGAGCTCTGGAAGTTGAAGTTGCAAGCGGAAAGGCTGTAGCAAAGTGGGCGTCGCGGGCAGAAAGTTTAGAGACGGTGCCTAGGCGGGAGTTGGTAGAGTTGTGCAGGCCAGGTACATACGTTGACGTTGAGGTTCATAGCGCCAAGAACAAGCGAACCGCGGGCCCGTCACGGTCACAGCCACACCTTTCGCCTCGCCCGTTACGCAAATGACGCGTGCGCCGAGGCAGTATGAATGTGCCACTTAATACGCTCGCTACATTCAGCTCTTTAGTCTTAATGCGCTCCTGGTATACACGTGTTGTACTATGTACGGTACTCTAGCTGTACGTAGGAGACAAGGGTCTCGGTGAACTCCGCTCTGCCCACTGCCATCTTCTTCTAATCGTAGCTAAGAGGACTGGTTGACCTTGACCTCATTGACAATATCTTCTATTTTCCCTCTTAGCTTTGGCTGTTGCCTTCGTACGCTTACATCATGCTAGCCACTTTGAATATGCCCACCGTATACGCTCAACTACCTTCTGTTGCCTCTCAAGCCCAGATCTTACATCGACAAGCTCATCAATCTCCACCAAAAAGTCATGGAACATTCGTCGCGGAAGAATGCCACTTGCTGCTTGCCTGAGGAGATGAACTTCGCAGAGCAGGAGGCCATGGTCTTTGTATGAAATCTCTCCAAACTCATTTGGACTAGCGCCCACAAGTATCCGGTCGATGTTCCTAAGCAGAATCAACAGCTGACCCTGTCTGGCCCATTGCTTTACTCCCCTGCGGCTCGCGAAGACTCCCCTGAGCCATCTGTAAACGCCAACAGTGACGAGAACACCCGGGGTTAGGCCAATGAATCCAAACAACAGCTCCTGGCTCTTGAGGATCGAGTCGATACCACTCATAGCCACCTCAATATCGACCTTTGTTTTCTGAACCTGAATTAGGAGTGCACTGGCGAGGTTCCCCATTATGGCTCCCTTGACCGGGCTTTGAATGTCTTTCTCGTAAGCTTTCAATACTGGGGTCAAGTCGCCCTCTCTAACTTTAGCTCTGATATCGGCGATTTGTGACTCGTTGAGCGATGAGCCTTCGGGATTCGAAACTGCGAAATCAACGACCATGCGCTCAAGACTTGCACGGTCCGCTTCCAAGCTACGTTTGCTTAGAATTGAGACCTCACTATCTTCATCATGACGGATAGTACCAATAACCTTTTTCGCGGGTTCCACTACCCAATTTGACCAGAAGTCGATGACCGTTTGACCAAACTCGCGGACCCACGTGAGTATTTCTTCCTTTCGATTCACAGCAATCCTCAAAATTGTAGTTGAGGAGACTAAAAGAATAGAAGCTGGTAACCAGTACCGTATTAGTCGAGAGGGACGTCCATTTTCTTTTACAACAGCGTTGAAGCTCGAAGTATACGTAGGCAAGGATTTGTTGAGAAGCCCTTGTAGGCGCGATGCCACATCCGCTGGTTTCAGGGAAATTGCTGTTCGTTCGCCGGAAGGTTCATGTAGCTCATAGTAATGGTCATACTGGGTGGTGGAAGCGACTGACTCGTCGAATTTCTCAAGTGAGAGTTCTGAGTCGTTGACATTGTGAATGACAGCATCCATAAGGGCGATGCTCTTAGCAATTGTGCTCTTCCACTTGTGGCGGTTATCCTGTGTCCCGAATTGATTTGGCGTTTGTAGAGCGTCATCGTGGATGCTACTTGTTGTTAGCAGAATTTTTACAGTCATTTCGCAAATAGCAACTCTCCATTCTCCCCACCATATACTGAATAAATGCATGGCGCTTACCTCTCATTGCTCAGGCCTTCCCCAAGCAATATTCCCAATGCGTTAGCATTAGCCGCCCGAATCTTCTTCAAAGCAGCTTTTTTCTTCCTGCCCTCATTCCTCACCAATGCCAAAGGACTCACCACTTGTCTCTGAATATCCACAATACTTCTATCCCTCACAGCGTCCTTGACAAGTTCATAGAACTGACTCCAGCCGTTCGCAAACTGGCCACCTCGGGACCTGACATCCTGATAGATGTCTTGTGACCAGTTCCACAGCCGAAGGGGCGACGTTTGTATAGAATAAAGACCAGCAAATCGATATGTGCTTAAGATATCATCCCAATACCATATATCATCTTCCAGAGGAATAGTTTGCTCGAGAAGCGTGTTCAGCACCTCGCCATACGCTTGTGCAGTAGCTTTACTCAAAAGCAACCATTCCAATTCGTGCTCATATGATATCGCAACATGAGAGTTATCATAATACGACGCCTCAGTATCGCCGTCATCGAACAGCTGCGCGCATGTAGAGCAACCAGTAGAAATCCTGGCCTCGCCGAGAATCCGTTCTATTCGATGTGCGGGCACGAGAGAGGATTTGGACGAGCTCGTCGTTGACAATGACTTGATGAGCCGCTGGAGTTCGGCGATTCGCGCGACCTTGGCTGGATCGTGGGCTTCTTCGGCCGTGAGCGTAGAGAAGCTCTCGCCGGTGCGCGTCGTGGACAGCTGCAGCCGGTCTAGCTGGCTGTCTATGGAGCGGACCTGGCTAGATCCAATTAGTTGGAAGTCGCCGGATTGAGCGTTTGCAGAGAGGGCGAGTAGAAGCAATTGCTCTTTTGGAGCATGGGAATTCGACTTACTCCACTACGAAAGACATGGTGCCGCCGTGTTGACGCCTGGGATTGTTGCTGGCTGCTGCAAGGGTATGAAAGGTTGAAGATGACCCGCGCGCTACCGACCCGAATTATCGGTGACGTAGCGTTGCCGAGCAACCAATCAGATGCCCTAACCTTATTTTCACTGCATCACCACCACCGACCTACAACTCCGATCGGGACTTATCCAGAAGAAGAACTATTATTGGGGGCACATCTCGATTTCAGGCTCTAGACTACCGCCCAATGCAGAGTAAGGAAATTTATGTCACAGTATTATGGAGTTGAGAGAGAGAAATAGGACGTTTATGGAATATGCATATCGAATTTTCGATGCCATGTACTAGATTAAGGAAAATCCATTACCACTACTACAAATGGAACCAGATATTTGATCCAAAGGAAATAAGAGGAATCTATAATGCCCAAGCCCTTCAAATGCCCAAGAACAACGCCAGAACAGATAAGAAAAGGTATCTACAATATACGAGTTTGGGTAGACGTATTGTGTTTATGTTTTGAAAGAAATTATTAAATCAAAGTAAAAACAGAATTAAATTAAATTAAAAATTTCACGCTTGTTTGCTTTGAAGAAAAAGAATCTCATTTAGTTTTAGATCTGTCTACTCTATTTAAACTGCAACATCGGTGATGAGAATTTGGGCAGGGCAGGTCCTGTCAAACCGACTCCTTCTAACTGGACAGACTCTACACACTCAGGCACATAAAGGTTATAATATGTGTAAGACAAGCAGCGCATGAATTTTCCGCAAAGTTGGAACAATTGAGCTAGGCTAGGTTCGATCTAGAAGCAGTTTCATCTAATCAAGAAAACAAACTCGAGGAGATCTAAGCCTTCACATGGTCGTTTACTAAGTTAATCGTATAACTACATGATGCGAGGAGGAGAATTCACACTTAAGCCTAGCATGAGCCACTGGTTCTGGTTTATGCGGTATTCTAATTACGCCAGGTTCTTTGTATCAACAGCAACCTAGTAGATAGAAGGGTGTGTTGCGAATTTTGAAACAGCGAAGTATAGGACTATCCCCATATGGGCAAGAATTGATAAAAGAAAGTGATTGGCTTGCTTGATGCGTGTGACAATGTGAGGTGGTAGTGGGTAGGGGAGTGGATGTCTAGGTATAGGGGTGGTGAGTGTGGCTGTGGGAGACTTGAGACGTGGTGCAGGTTTGAGGGCCCTGTAAATCTGCATGTCATTGGAAGAGAAAGCAAAAAGCAGGCATCAGCTAGCCTGGGATGATCTACGTAGTACCTGGATAATACATAGTAGATTTATGGCGACGAGACTATTGCATGAGTGCGAGTCTCCTGCTAATTTCAGAAAGTAGGCGAGCAGAGGCAAGCAAGCATCATGTTTCTACTCCATACAACGCATCGCGATGGCGGACTGTCTTGGAGATGGACAGATGGAAATCGCACACATGCGACAATGGAGTTGTGGATTGTTGGGGTTACAAGAAGATCGGACGCCCTCGTGCCGTGTACCTGCGTTCAGGCGGCCATCATTCGTCGTGTTGGACGTACAAAAAAATCACTCGCTGCTGGGCCGAACACATGTTGGCCAAATCCAACAAGCCGATGCCCGAAAAAAGGACCGTTGGTGACAGATCAGCCAGGGACAATGACCGCATGCGGAGCAGATGGGCTGCTGGGGGATCTAAGCTTAGCATTTCAAACTTGAGAAGAAGCTTAATGGGAGACCCTTGATCCTGGTCCTGGCAGAGCATCATCATTTGCGGCAGCATCTAAGTATGCATAGGAGGCTTTGGTGTTGGGTTCGGATAGTGTGGCGGAGCGAAAAGGCGAAGGAGGGAGCGATGGAAGGCGCGAGCGCGGGGTGAGGGCAAAACGGTCTCCGACAACCAAACCGTCCAAAAACTCTGTCGACAACACTCTGTCTACAGTAGTCGACCAGAAATATTGGATTGCCATTCCGCATTGTCCTTTTCCACTCGACGCTCCTGCTCATTGCATCTCGAGACGCTCAAAACTACGCTATCTACCTTGCCGCCTGCCGGCCAGCCGCTCTCTAGTCGCCCGTTCTGGCCCACAAAGCTACTGGTCCACGATGCCTGCAGGCCACAGGAGTCAAGGGTGGTGAGACACCGACTCGTGTACCGAAACACTCCACATTTTGACAGCATCGGGCTAGTGGTCGGGAGAGCGCTGGGATTTTTCTCAATCGGGGACTGCCGCCCCAAAGGGGAAGAACGCGGCTGGGATGACACGGCCCTAGGGGAGAGAAGAGACGGATTGGGATACTGTCTGGGGACTCGGGGACGCGCGCGTGGAAAAAAAAAAGAACACGGGGCATAAGACGGGTGGCTTGCTTGAGAGGCGGTTGGATGGGTTGAGGGTACGCCCTGTTGTGAATGTGGTCTTGCGGTGGGTCGAGAGTGAGTGAGTACACAGGAAGAGAAGCAAACAAGAAAGAAGACATGAATGATTCATTCAGGGGAAGGCAGCTAGATGCATCTGGCAATGTAGTATTCAACTATCGCCTTTCCCATCGTATTCCCATGCGAACAGCTCGTTCAACACCAAAGTATCAGACCATCAGTCTATCTGCGGCCCAGAGACTCGCCCATTCTCCACTATTGGTTCTTTGCGGATGGTACCTGGCATGAGCATCGCGAGCTTATTTTTAGCGGGCGTTTCAAGAGCGGCAGGGGCACCAGGGGGTAGCGGCATATGGCAATTCGCTAACCTGCTTTACAACTCCGTAACAGCTGTCAATACATCGCGGACAGCGAGGGAAGCTGACAGGCCAACTTGACCTAGTCTAACTCGCGCGCGCAACAATGCGCATGGTTATCCCGAGGCCGTGGCTGTGTCCGAGCTGTCCCCTTTGGGATTTGTTTCAATGTTTCAAGTCCGTGCTATGCGACCTCCACCAGTATATCTATTCAATCGTTTGTCCCTGATCATGCCCTTTTTTTTCTCCACCGCAGTTCTTCAGCGATTTTTTCCTTATCACTGCTCTCACAGCCAAAGAAGTAGACAAAGTACATTCGCTTGGTCTTTGTCCTCATTTCCTGTTTTCAAGTTGTACTTCTTCGTTACTACTGCATCTCCTTACTACATCGTTTCCAACTTTCGCTATTGGCAAAAGCATCGTTACAGTTTTTTCTGTTTCCTTTGTTTTTTCTTTTAGGTTTTCATCACATTCACAATGAAGGCCGCCGTTGCCCTTCTGATTTCTGGCCTCGCGGCCCAGCAGGCCTCTGCTACTTGGAACCGCGGCGCCAACTTCTACAAGTCCCCACAATACAACAACAACGAATGTTCCGACAAGCAAAAGGGCGGTTTCAACTGGTCCGACCTCAAGGACGGAGACAAGGATTTTGAGTACGGCGACTTTGACTTCAAGCAGGGTTGGTCGTGCTCTAACTCCTTCGGCAAGCGAGACCACATCACCAAGCGCACTTTCGGCAGCAAGTGCATCAAGAACAAGGTCCGCAAGGAAAAGCCGGCCAAGTTTGGCTGTGACAAGAGGAAGGATGGTTTCTCCATCGTCGACGTTGACATCTCCGTCGAGTACGATGTCGATCTCGAGTTTCACTACAAGATGCCTGACGGCTCCACTTGCAAGCAAGTCTCTCCCTGCAAGAAGGAGGGCACTACTGTGAAGAACACCCAGTGCGGTGGTGCTCGTGAGGTCGAGGTCTACATTGGCAAGCATTGGGAGCACAAGGAGAAGAAGGAAGACTGTGAGATTGGCTTCCACAACATCAACTTCGACTGCAACCCTGAAAAGCCATATAATCCTCCTGGTCCTCCAGAACAGCCACCCAAAACTTCGAGCGGTTATGTTCCCGAGCAGCCACCGCAAAGTTCGACCCAGCAACCACCACAAAGTTCGAGCGGTTATGTTCCCGAGCAACCTCCGCAAACTACGGGCAAATGTGAAGGCCCTGACTGCCCTCAGCCCCCACAAACTACCGGCGGCTATGTTCCAGAGCAGCCACCGCAAAGTTCGAGCGGCTATGTTCCCGAGCAACCACCACAAACTACCGGTGGCTATGTTCCTGAGCAACCCCCGCAAAGTTCGACCCAGCAACCACCACAAAGTTCGAGCGGCTATGTTCCCGAGCAACCCCCGCAAACTACGGGCAAATGTGAAGGCCCTGACTGCCCTCAACCCCCACAAACTACCGGCGGCTATGTTCCCGAGCAACCCCCGCAAACTACGGCCACTGGATGCCAGGGTGGATATGGTGGATATGGAGCCTGCCCATCTGGTCAGCCCCCGTATCCTCCACCTTACAACAACGGTACTCACCCTACTCCGCCATGCCAAGGCGACAAATGCAACCCTGCCCCGCCGTGTGAAGGAGATAAGTGCAATCCCGCTCAGCCGTGTGAAGGAGACAAGTGCAATCCCGCTCAGCCGTGCGAAGGAGACAAATGCAATCCTGCTCCGCCAACTGAAACCCCGGAAAATCCAGCTAATCCACCTAACTGTCTACCGAGATGCATGAATACGTGGATTCAGATCAACACCCAATGCAAGGACAACACTGATGCTCAATGCTACTGCAAGAATCCTGAGTTCACCAAGAGCGTCATTGATTGTGTGGCCGCGTGGTCTGATGATGACAAGACTAGCGAGGCTCTCTCCTACCTGCTTGGTATCTGTGCTGAACACATCCCTGAGAACCCCGGAATTGTCACCGATTGCCCGACCTACATTCCTCTCAACCCCCCCACTCCTACTCCTGCCCCTGGCAACCCACCTAATCAGGACGTTCCTAAGACCACTATCACTTACGGATCTACTTCCATTACTGTTCCTCAAATTCACTTCTACACTCCTACTGCTCCTGCTGGCGGCCCTGGACCCAACCCAACTGAGCCGGTTGTCCTCGTCCCTGGCACCACGCCTCCAGCAGCTCCTGCTGTTCCTACCGCTCCCTACCCTATTCCCGGCACCATGAGCACTACTGTCATTGGCCCTACTGGCACCGGCTCTTACAACGGCACTGCTCCACCCGAGTTCACTGGTGCTGCCTCACCAATTAATGTCGAATTCAAGCACGCTATCTTGGGTGCTGCCCTTGCTTTCTTTGCTTTGTAAAGAAAACACACTGTGTATACCCACTGGTAATCTTTGTAGATACCTTTTCTTATCTGTTCTGGCGTTTTTGGGCATTCAAATGGCGTAGGAATTATAGATTTCTCTCATTTCCTTAGGATTATGCCTAATTCCATTGGTAGTAGTAATATATTTTCCTTTATAGCATCGCAAATCAGATCCGATATTTCGTATACGTTTGTTTCTCTCCCCTTGACTTTATAACAGTGTGAGATAGATTTATTTTTCCTTAATTATGCAGTACTTTAGAAATTGATATACTTGTACAATTACACTTCTTCCCAGTAAGTTCCAACCAGAGTTGTGGTGATGCAATAAAAGTAGACAGCACATCTTTTTGGATGCCGGCTGCGTCACCATACGACTCAGTGCGCACGAATATCTACGGTATAGATGAGGCAAATAGGATCGAGCTTCGATTAAAAGAAGTAAATAACTAATTTATAGCTTGAACCTCAGGATTAACGAATACTTAATAATACGCCCACAGAGGACGAATTGATCATCGCTCAGTTATACCACACCAATGTTCTCACCATATTCCGATGAGTTGATGGGAAGTCGCCGGTATGATCCATCAATACCATGCATGGTCGCCTGTGGTTCTACAGGCTTAGGCTCCTGGTATCCCACGGACGAGTGAACCAATTCTTGATAGAGCCGGTGAAGATATCTCGGTGCCTAGTGGCCATTTGGCTTGCTACCAAGGATAATCAAGGCAATATTATCAGTTGCAAGTGCTACGAGTTCCTCGGATTTGGAAATTACGCGCGAGGTAAAATTCAAGCGCAATTTCATCCAGTGCATTCTCAGGTTTTGTACCCATTCTTCACTAGAAGAGTGGAAATGTCTCAAGCCGACGATGCTAATGACAAGACGAAAGCCCAGCCTCAATACGATGCCGATTTCACATCGAGTGTCATCAGGAGGTTGTTTCAAATTGATTTGGAACAAAACTTGGAGACACAAGGTATCTGAAAGGGCGGTGTTTATTCTTGAATGTATTCGTCGAAAGAATCCTGAGAAGAGGAGAAAAGAAACAATACTAGATGTACCGTGGATACTTTCTTTCATCCTTAGGTGGTTGAAATCAACATCGCTGGCAGGAAGTTTATTGAATACCTCATGGCTTATTTCTTGAGATTTCTCTTATGTGCTCAGCGCGGAACATGAAACCCTTGCAGCCCAGATTCAAAACCAGGTGATACGGATATTGTCGCAAATGAGCCTTGGCTCTCGGTGCTGGAACAATAGGTATAGCTCCGGAGCTCTGTATATAGATCAATCACACCTGAGCTTCACTTGGGTAGTGATCCATCAATTTGATAACCTAAACCTATATTGCCAAGCTCACAAGCTGTCCTTCACAGATACTCAAGTTGGTTTTGAACAAGTCTCCCTTACAAATATCTAGAGACTGGTAGTGAGTTGCAGCGTCCCTGATTGCAAAATGGTATGGAACTGCGCGACAAGGTATTATTGCATGAATGGATCAGTTGACCGAGAGTCAAATGAAAATGCATGGCAGTCCATTTCCGCTCGTTAGGGCCATAGCTCACAAAGCTGAGATCTTGAAAGATACAACAGTTGATCTCATTGGCAAGGGTTTGACATGTACATGTGTGTGTGTGTTTGGGGAGGGGGAGGGGGGGGGGAAGAGAGCAGATTCCCGTTGATACGAAAACTACGGGTCGGTATGGTAGCGAGAGAATGCGAGGCATTCCCATACTTTCGGATAGGGGTCCATGTAATACAATAACAT
>JAQGEP010000310.1:21431-42084 GCA_028476805.1 Acrocalymma vagum
CTTTCGGATAGGGGTCCATGTAATACAATAACATCTCATAAGACTGCCTGTTAATCAGACGTAGTCATTGAATCGCCCCTATACGCCCATCTAGACGTCGATCCGGTGGCTGAAGGCTAGCTCTAGAGGAGTGTAAGCGGTGGAGGGACACCGTGAATAGAGATCCTCGATAATGAAAAGAATATCAATAAGCGGCCTTCTTTTGCAACAGTGTGTAAGGAGCTTCCACTTCAAGTAATATCAATACAAGTGACTAGGTTGATAAAGATAATGTCGTTTTTAGGGAGTAAGATCTAGGTATTTGACTAGTTTTCTGTAAGAAGAGAAGACAGGAGCCGCCTACCTTATACTATAACCTAGATATATAAGTAAACCTGACCTTGAGCAACTAAAGTAAAAGATATAAACCAAGGGTAAGGTTTAAAAAAAGAGAAATTATATTACTGTAAGGATCACGGGAGGCACTACAACAAAGGATATGATAACCGCTCAAAAGCGTGATTCTATTGCAAAGGATAGACGAATCGCTGCTGAACGACTTCGCAGCGACCCTGTTATTTATCCCCTTTCAAATGCGAGGTAAGGCCACGTAGCATAATGGGCCACTATGGGCTATAATAGGCCCCGGTGGGATGGCCGTGGCCTTAGTAAGGCGCCGTGGGCCGTAGGCGGTCACGGGACCTTACAATTACTAGTTATAAATATAAGATACATACGTATATACCTTATTGTGGAGGACTAGGGAGAGCAGGGTAACATAGGTTTTAGGGTGATCAATTGATAGAACACTGATAGAATTGTACTCAGCTGCTCGCAGCTATATATACCGAGCTCCTTGGAGGAAGGTTATTCCGGCCGAGGAGCTCTGCCCTTAGCTCGCCATAAACTATTGGATTGGGGCGAGCTCCTGAGCATAAGAATGATAAATAGTGGCGCAGTCCCCGAGCTTCGCGACACTTATCTAATCCTATTACGATAGTATAGTTGTTCCCTTCAAATGCTCTATGAGCCAAGCGCCAGTCAACTAAGTGGCTCTTATGTCGCAGAAGAATCCAGAATTGATAACAACTAGTCGAAACCATCAAACGCCATTTATAATTTATAAAGATAATTTATACTTCAAGGTATTAAAGCTAACAAAGCAAAGTATAACCTATAACTTATTCCTACGGTAAAATACGCTGAAGCTATCAAACTTCTTTCACAAGCCAGAAAGATAATTTGTACTTTAAGGTTTGAATAAGATGGAACAACACCGCAAACCATATATGTAATTGACCGTGAGCTTGAGCAATTGAACTAAGAGGCATGAATCCGACACATGATCTGAAGTCAAAAAAAGAGAAATGACATTACCAGCAGTATAGTCTTTGAGATGAGGTAGACACGTACATACCTCATCTAATCCTAATACCATAGTATAGTTGTTTTCTTTGAATGCTCTGTAAACTAACCGCCAGTCGACTGAAAGGTAGGGATGAGCGCAGCCTCATTTTTTGTTCGCCCTTTGAGCCATTTTGCGCTTAGTCATTGTACAGTCCAAAACAGCAATGCATTAGAGGGTGGAAGCTTAAGGCACTATAGATTTACGTAAAATGGGGCTGATTATCAGGTGCGTATAATTGGCGGGCCAGATGATCAATCCCATCGCCGATCACGGTCAGGCGTGAGGAAATTTCCGTTGACCGCTCTTATCGCAAACTAGAAGGCTAGTCATCCATGGGTCATCCATGGAAAGTGGACGTGACGATAAAGGATTGCGATAATAAATTGATGGGATACAAGATTATTTGTCAGGTTGATCTGATGATTATTCGAACAACAGAGCGACGTTCGGTACGAGCAGCAAAAGGAGATATCAAATTTTCATGCAGGGAAATGTCTCTAGCTGGTATTCCCTCGATGCAACATCAGACCGCTGCAGCAGCTTTCAATAGGAGGGACCGTTGGGCTGTGATTGGCCAGAAATAGTCACGATGGATTTCTGCATATACTGACGCGGCAAGTCTGGACCGGAGAGCACCCGGGAAGTCGATTGGTGCTAGACGACGGCTGCTTTTGCCCGCGGAGTGCAAACACGGCGATACTTGTGTAATCCCAGAGGAACATCCTTCTGATACAGGCATGCAACGATGACGTCTTGAAGAGCTCATTCATATTCATGGGCCAGAAGATGCTCAAGTGAGATATCCAATTTGCTCCACTCTATTCCGTACAGGGACTAGGCAATGTCGCGTAGCGGGAAGCGGCGGGGACAAGAGCCGCTAGCAAGGTTCTCCAATGCGCCTTACCAGGCCGGTGCAGCTCAAAAGTGGATTGAAGGGAAGGGTGTACTAGCACTTGTTACACGAGTATAGCTGTGGTGTTATGCGGAATATGCCAGGAAATATTGTGCACAAGAGTAGGGTCTTGTAACAGAAGAGGAAAGATGGAAATGTGGAAAGGTGGAAAGGTGGAAAGAGGGAAGATGGTATAGATCTGGAGCTGCAGAGGCCGCAAACAAAACGGGTGTGGAAAGTGCCAGGCCGATAACGCACAGGCCGACCTTGGACGCGACCAAGGACGGATCACGTCCATGTCCGCCACATAAAAACCTCTTGATCTTCACCTCCACTTTCACTTCACTCTTCGCTTCATTCCTAAGCCTTCGCTTCCTCTCCTCCCTTTTCTTTCACGCCTGCTGCTTTCAGCACACCGCTGGTTCATTTTATTTTTCTTTCTGGGTTTACTGTAGCCAAACGCAAACAAAAGCTCTCTTCAACTCCCAACAAAATCACCCACCCTCCCCAAACGAGCTCGTGGAACTTTGCGTGTTGGCTTAGCCGTAAGAATTAAACCAGATTAAAGAATGTCCTTTCTCACCAAAATAAGAAGAAGCCCGCCAAATATCAAAGACAACGACAATCATGACTTCCCTACCATTCAACTGTTTCTCCTCGGTACGAGCTTCCCAATCGGGCAGCAGCCAATTCTGAGCATCCTTAACTGACCACAATACAGCACTTGTTCGAGTTGCTGAGCCGATCGCCTTGACTTCGCTCAATCCATATGCGTGGCGACTAGTCCTCGAATCTCATGTCACCTCCGAATCAAATGCCCCCTTCGTGGCGGGCATGCTGATCTCGGCCTTCTCACTCACGGAAGCTTGCTCAGGAATGTACTGGGGCGGTCTTTCAGATCGCATAGGTCGTAAGCCAGTCCTAATCATGGGTTGCTTTGGGACCATATCCTCTCTACTACTTGTCGGTCTAGCTCCAAACTTTTGGGTTGCCCTGGCAGGCAGAATAATAGGTGGAGCGCTTAACGGAAATATTGGAGTCATCCAAACCATGGTAGGCGAGCTAGTCAAGCGACCAGAGCATGAAGCCAAAGCGTTTTCCATCATGCCGTGTGTCTGGTCTATAGGAACCATCATCGGACGTAAGAACCCTTCCCAAACTGATGTCTATGACCATATCCAATTGCTGATTTGATAGCCTCCATCGGTGGATACTTCGCAGAGCCAGCAGAAAATTTTCCCTCTGTTTTCAGTCATTCTGGTCTTTTTGGCAGGTTTCCGTACCTTCTCCCCAATTTGATTTGCTCGTCTCTGCTTGTTTTGTCTATTGTCATGGCCTATTTCCTTCTCGAAGAAACTCACCCTGACATGCAGCCATGGAGCACACCAGAGGATCTTGATACATCTACTGCGGAGACGCCGCTGCTCCCCACGCAAGGCGCCACTGATCATGCTCCAGCAAATCTAACGACAGAGTGTTATGGAACCTTTAATGAAGTTGACTTTCAGCATGACGAAGTGTGGCGTGTACGATCGACGGGGGAGTGGATTGAGTTTCCCAGAAACGAAAAGGTTTTCACAAAGACTGTCGTCTCCTTCGTCGTAGCATTGGGCATCTTTACTTATCATTCGGTAAGTAAGCCTGCTGTTTGGACAAAGGGTGGCACATGTATACTAACCACATCACAGATGACGTACGATCATCTTCTTCCTATATTCTTCCAGGACAAGAGGGTGAACGATGTCTCCGCGTACACACAATCTCCTACATCGTCCCTTGCCGGTGGTCTGGGCCTTTCCACTCAGGATGTTGGAGTGATCTTATCGATCAATGGAATCATTCAATTGGCAATTCAAGCATTTCTTTTCCCTGCTTTGGCTGAGCAGTTTGGAGTATGGAAACTTCTTGTAATGGTGACCATTGCACATCCCGTTGCCTACTTCATTGTTCCATTCCTACAGGTTCTTCCGCCTAATTGGCTGTACACGGGAATATTTACTTGTCTAAGTATTCGGAACATTACCTCCATCTTGGCCTTCCCTCTCCTCCTCATTATGATCAAAGAAGTGGCACCGGATAAGAGCCATTTGGGGAAAATCAACGGACTCGCTGCGTCGACCGGGGCCGCCTGTCGCACAATAGCTAGTCCAGTCGCTGGTCTCCTGTACGGCATCTCCATTGAGATTCACTTCACCCCTATTGCATATTGGGCGTCGGCCCTAGTGGCAATGTTCGGCGCCCTTCAGATACCATTTTTGAGTCGCGAAGCGCGAAACTGTCAAGCGAGTGTGCAAACTGGAGCGCGCTGTTGCCTGACTAGGACCAGGGAGCGTCGGAAGAGTGAGGTAATCCATATCACGATCGACGACGTGGATGAGACGGACGGTGGAGACGAGGAGCAAACCAGGGAGACAGAAACCGTTTAGGAGAGGAAAAGTTCACAAGGTCGGGATGACAAGTTTGGCCGACACGCAAATTGCATGTGAAAAAGGTGAACTTGCTAATTTGTAGTCCAAGCCTGGTGTATGTTCCGTAGAGGTGAAATGTGCGAAGGTTGGTAGAGACCGGCAGCCGGATACTGGCTGCACTGCTACTTTCCAGTGCATTGTCCCATGATCTATGCGAATAGGACTAGTCTATATATCGTAGACGCGCCTTTCCCTTGATTGAATAAGTTTTTTGTTCTTTTGCTAAAGCGTTCACTCACTCACTCTGGGCTGTGACGACGTCACCAACGCCGACCGAAAGGCCAAATCTTCCGACTACTTAGTAAGTCGCCCGTCCAAAATAACTTCATCGTGCGTTCCCGGATGCCCAAGTCGCTGGATCGTTCGCTTTCTTCTGAAATTATGCATTCATGCCTGCCCTTGTCTTTCCCGTTGAGCGCGCAGTCCATCCAAGCAAACCCTCTCCTGGCTCTAAATTCGATACGGTACGACTGTCGGGGAAGAGCGATCCAATAGTCGCACAATGCAGAGTTCAATGTTGTTGTAGGAATAAAAGATTGAGTGGCGGAGATCGTGCTATAGGCAGGCTTGGTTAGTGTTGGGAGAAAAATATCCTCAACACGGAATTAGGCGTTTTGACATACCTAGTCCATGTAGATGTATCGCATGTCCGGGAAACAAAAGTGTTCGTCTGCTTGTTTTCTCTCATTCAACCCTCTGGCGTGATCCATAACTGCCAACCCTGTTCCTATTTCGTTCTCGTGGTCTGTTTCTCGTTGCCATCGATGACCCTACGCGCATGCGTTGGAAAATCAATGCCGGACTTTTTTTGATCGAATCCATCCTCGAATACCCAAGTAATAACCATACCAGTCTTTTAGATGTGCGCACCTGGTCTTCCCTTTGAGTCATCGAACTGTTTCCAAATGCCCATAATAAAACACCAAAGCCTTTTTAACCATTCTTTCTGGTCGGGAGCCTAATCAATTCTTCTTTTTTTTTCTTTTTTTTTTTTCAGTGTCATAACAATCTTTCATGGAACGCTCCCTATAGAATAACGGTGGCTTTGTTTTGTCCCCGCCCTCCCTCCCTTTTTTTCTTAAAATAAAAATGAATTATTGATAGTTTGTCCCTCTCACCCGCCCCTTTTTCGAAGTTAGCAAAATCGCGTGCTGATTTCGATATATCGAAAGACTGAAAATTCACATACATTTATTGCTCCGTTTCAGAGCGAGTCCATTCTTTGCGGTCAAGACTTCACAACCTTGTCGGTCATACAAGATTTCGTCGAGCGAAAAGCTTTCTTTGTCCATTTTTTAATGCTTGCTTAGCTTCCCAGCACTCAATTAAGTCGGCATACTTGGGAGGAGCGGTAGCAGGGTCGACCAGGCTTGATACCAGAGTTTCCGAGTCGTACATGCCCACATACCATGTACCATCGACGTCGAATACCTGTAAGTACTGTTCCTGCAATGGGCCAAGATCTTTGGTTATAATGATTAATCGAAATTTCACATCAATTTCTCTTAGCCATTGTAACATGAGCCGAGTGTTGCATGTAAATCCATCAATACCCTTGGATATAATCACGGGGCTGATTGCCGCGGCTTGCTTGAGATCGTTCGTGATGAGTTGGGTCCAGCAGATTGCGCGACTCTGGTAAAACCGCTCCCATTTCATTCGATTTTGATATTCTTTGCGAGTAGCCTTGGATTTTTCATTGTGAGATTTTTCATTTCGAGAGTTCGAAACAGCGCCGTGGAAGTTGGTTTTATGATTGCGTAGCCCAGCACGGCTTTTGAACAGTTGACCACAAATTATCTGAACGGGCGATAGTTGACCTTTGTGTGCATCGTTATAGTGTCGTGCCCGGGCACGGAGGGAGCCGAATGGCGTATTGACTTCACAGTGCCTAGTGTCAGCCATAGCATATGCACAATAGAACTTACCTTCGAAAGCAAGGCCATTAAATCGAGTTCTCCCAGACTGGTCAAGTTCACCGTAAGTCTTGTTTAGTGGAGCTGTGCATCGATAGAAACCAGGATAGCTCGTATCTGGGTGTTTAGTTTCAATATGTAAAGCGAAAGCTGTAAAGAATTTGAAACCAGAGTCTGGGCAATACTTGCACTTGTATGGGAACCGTTTCGCATGTAATATATGCTCCCAAAGTTTTTTATACTCATCAAACGCCCAGTCACCTTTACAGCTCGAGCAGTGGCATTCAATTTGAATATCTCTAGGGTGTATACCCTTATGATCTTGAAGCCATTGCAATGCGTGAGATTTACCCAGATGGTACTGTGTATGCTGTCGAATGTTTCCAGTGTTGCACTTGTAAAAGCATCCAGCCCACGGACATCGCATTTTATTGGGCCTGGACTCCTCTAGCAAGTGGCTCATGTGATTAACGCCAATGTGTTGGAGCAGGTAACGGCGTACCAATGGAAGAGGTTGTTTGAGTACTAGAGGACATAAGGGGCATTTGGAACTTACTGACCCGTCTTTGGAATTGTCATCATCATTGTCATCGTCGTCATGGCCATTTTTCTCATAGTCATCGTCGCTCTCATCTGTATAGTCACACGAAGAAAGTAGAGGCAGATATCGTGTCTGCATATCATAAGCTCCATGGACCATACCGTCCTCATTTGTTCGAGGGTCGCCACTGGCTTCCAAGTAAAGCTGGAGTGCACTTTCTGCCATTGCTCTTATATGCCCCAGTAGCTGTTTAATACACCTGGTCTTACGAGGATGGCTTGACCACCTTATGATAACGATGATCGATTTGAGATATTGGTTTTCGACCAGGGGAAAGTGCAAAGTGCTTGGTTTGATGTCAGTTGCGGCGAAGGTGTCATCCATAGAATCTCGAGTTGAAGTGGGGATTCCACTCTGCTCAGGCAAGCCGATGTTGGGCAGGTCGAGTTGGCGAGGTTGTACCGGGGTCTCTGGAGCCCTTTGGAAACCCGACTCAGCAGGCTGGTAGTTGCTAAAGAGTTCGAACAGGGTGCTCTGGTCGGCATCACTGCCCATTCGGCGCTTGTAGCTGTTCAGGAGCGACGTCGAGCACTGCTTTCTCAGCCACATTCCAAAAGCGTGACGCTCGGCATCGCTGTGTAGCTGATATGTATCAATGGGCCGGTCGTAGAGCCGCTGAACGATGAAGAATACGGTGAAGGGCCCGCAGTCAATGTTTGTCGAGCTCTGCTTAGTGCCAGTGATGAATTCAACGTTGACAGTTCGCCAGTCGTGACCTGCAAGGGGTGATCCGGCTTTAAGACTGACAAGCTGCAGGAGGCGCTGTATTTCGCTCTCGATTTCCAGACGTCTAGCTGCACTGCTCCTCTGGGTTTCCATTGAATTGTAGAGCAGTATCCTCTGCTCGCCAATAAGAACCTCGACCGTGACCCAGTGACTGCCACGATGATTATAAGGGAGCAATATCCTGGTGTGGCCTTTCGTGAGCCCGCGCATCGGGAATTCATTGATGGGTAATTCGTCCTTTTCTGCAAGGTCGATCTTATCCGCAAGATTTTGGATGCGTTCTTCAATCGACATGTCTGAGTGGATTACGCCGATGATATCCTTGAAGAAGTACGCCTCTTTTGGATATTTGCCATGGCTGGCTTCCCCGTCGAGGAGCGAGATGATCAAAGCATCCGAGTACCATGCTTCGAATTCGTGGCCCTTGAGGTAGTAGAGGCTTAGTACGTCAGTCCTGTAAAGACTTTGTGTGGTCGCGTCGCTTGTCTTGATCCAGGCCTGGCCCAAAACCTTGTTTTGCTCAACTGCTACTTGATTGAGGGCAGCCAACAAATCCAGAACGTTCTCTGCGGTGACATCTTCGGGAGGGGCATTTTGCAGCGCCGTAACGATAGGCGCCACGTCCATGTCTTCTCTAGCTAATCGCTCCGCAATTACTTTTTGACCATCCCATTTCTCGTTACCATGGATAGGTTGAAGATCTCCTTGGTCATCGAGCATGAGGACATCGTCATCGTCTTCATCTTGGATCATGTCCTTCAATTCATCCATGATGTAATCTGAATCATCATCATCACCGCTTTGGATGTCGCACGGATCAGCATCGCTGTCTTCGGGATCAACATTAGGGCCGTCTGTTGACTGCTCGCAGCGCTCCGTTGATCCCTGAGCCAGCTGGAGTTGAACATCAACTTGACTAGCTTGAGGTTCAGTTAATCGAGCTGATTTTCGTCTTGAAGATGCCTCAACCTGTCCTAGATTTAGTGAAGTTTTCGATCCCTGAGTCAGCTGGCCTTGAGTGTCGAACTTAGCTTTGGCGCTTGATTTATGGATTGAAGGGGCATCAGTCAATCTAGGGCCCAGTGTAGTTTTCGATTCCTGGACCGGCTGGGCTTGAGCAATGAGCTCATGCATGGGAATTGACTCCTGTGTTGAGACCTCAATTGATTTGTGTCCTAGTGGAGTGTCCAATTCCTGGGTCGGTTGGGCTGGAGTGTTGGGAAGTTCAATTGATTTCCGCGCTGGTGAGGCCTCAGTTGGCCTGGGGCTCAGCAGAGTCATGTGCACCGCTTGCGTCGTCTCCTGAAGCAATCGAGAAATATAAGATAGTCTCTTGAGCTGATCCACGATTGTCCAGTCTTTTGAAGATGACGGTTGCAAGCTAGAGACTGAACGTGGTGGTGTCCTGTCCTTGGGAGACTTTGGCTGTGAGACTAGAGTGGATCGCCCCTGAGGATCAAGAGTTGGCGTGCTCGCTCTATGGCCGTGATCACTCCCCTGGGTTTGCTTTCGGGAGTCGTCTTTGGATTCTGGTTTCCTATTTTGGGTTACCCGAGAATCTTTGTGGTATCCGTGGGGCGGAGAATGGTTACGCCTCAGTGATCGTTCATGAGACCACCCTCTCGATCGAGAGCGATCGCGCCGAGAGGACTCGTAGTATCCACGCCGTGGTGAGCGATCTCGGGACCAACCCCTTGACCGGGAGTAGTCGCGACGAGGAGATTGCCTTGATGCTCGCTCGTCGCAATACCCACGAGGTGGTGACCGGGCACGTCTTGATGATCGTTCTCGAGACCAACCCCTTGACCGAGAGTGATCACGACGAGACTGTCTCAATACCCTCTCATCGTGATATCCACGCTGTGGTGACTTGGCGCGCCTCACCGATCGGTCTCGAGACCATTCTCTTGAGCGAGAATGCCCGCGGCGAGATGACTCGCGGTATCTCAGTGGAGACCGAGAACGCCTTGCACGTCGTTCTTGAGACCACTCTCTTGAACGAGAGCGGCCACGGCGAGATGACCGCTTTGATTCTCGCTCATTGTAGCGAGATTCGTATAGGCCCGGGGACTCGTACCGCCTTGATCCCCTGGGAGATCTCGACCTTCGCTCATGAGCGCGATACTGTCCGTCCCCTAGGCCATGAGATCTCTCTAGATAGCTCTTTGCATATCTTTGCTCACGCTCAGTCTCGGGGGCTTTGCCCTCCCGAATGGCTTGTCGTTGCCTTTTGCCCGGCAGCTTCATACCCCAGTGAATGTCGTGAGACATTTTGAAAAAAAAAAAGAAAAAGACCCCACACAAGCGGGTATATTGAGATCTAGAGACAGCTAAATGCCGCCTCCGAATACTCAGAAATTTGCTAATGGTTCAGAGACAGCTAAACGCCACCCCCTAGTACAAAAGCTTCCTATTTCCGGCACAACGCACCGTAATCTAGGATAAAGAAAGCAGATATTAAGAACAGATGGTCCTTGCTGTCTCCAGCGGCCACTCTTCACTCGCTTTGGTCAATCCGCTCTCAGAGCTGAAGCAAGGAAAAAATGGTGGCAAAGAACAGAAGTTGAGCGCAACTTCCATCTATGAAGGATGTCGCCTGACGCTAGTCCGCATTAGTTCACTACCAAATTGCCCACCACGCAATGCATCCAGTGCAATGCGAGCCCAAAACTACATGTCAAGGAGCTAGAGCCAATTTCAATTGTTATGTAACTCGTTACCAGTCATCTTCGATAAATTGAGCTACATCTTCGTCAGTGAAGATGTGCAGTCTTCTCGCTTTGGTGATGCTCTTCACCGACCGACACGTCCGTTTCGGGAAAGAGCAACAACAGCAAAGCAGCTCGACAGTGGAGGATTGATACAGACTCAGAATTGATCTTCAAACGGGTTTATCCATGCAGAGATAAAATTTTGATTCAGAGGGAGACTCATCGAAAGTGGGGAGAAGGGGAACATGGGATACACCGATGTCAAATCACACACGATTTAGAGAGATTTGGACTCTAAATTACCGTCGTGTAAAACCAATATGTCTGTTTTCTGTTAATATCTCAGATCCTGCTCCATCTAACTGCGCTTGGAGTTTGTTTTGGCTACCAATTATAGCCCTGTAAAGTTGACTTTTCGAGACGTGCAATGTTAGCGATAACAACGGGCTGAAATGGAGTCATTGAACCATTTTCTTCTCATATTCACTAGCTTTGGGCATCTATATTGGCGAAATAAGAAACTAAAATGAATACTTGTAAATGTTTCGCTCGAATACCAAGTCCAGTGCTGTGGACCGGCAACCGTCTCGGCTACTCCTGTGGCGGAAAGGTTCACCTTCACCTGAATCCACCCATACTAGAATTATTATACACATAGAATACAATTTGATGTTGTTTTGGAAGAATGCTTGGTAAATGAAGCATATTGAAGACCATTTGGTGCAGTTGGTCATCTAACTCAATAAACGGCATCGAGTAGCTTCCTACATGCTCAGCCCATACTGCGCTAAAATGCTATAAAACTCTGCTTCGCTATGTACAAACTAAAATTCTCCAAGAGGAGCATCTCTGCATATTAAATACTACTGGTGGAAACATTCCCCGCTACCACAGGTGTCTCGTCGCAATGCAAGACCTCACCAGGCACATTTCGAGATGCCCATGCGGTATATGCGCATTGGACACACAATTCACATTAAATGAATGTTCCAGAAACAGTTTGATTAACGCGAGAGTACAGGTCCAGCCATATGATCACTGTGAACTAAATAGCTATAAGCAAACCAGCCCGATAATATTATTTAAATTTTGTTTTCTATCAGTAGCCAATTGTCCTGTCTTAAAGATACAACGCTTGCATGGCCCTCCTAAGAACTCAGATCATAACTAGGATCGAAAGTATTAGAAGTAGAACGCAAGTTAAACAAATGACCGTATTACTAAATTCAACGCATGACTACCACAGGAATTTTACGAGGGACCATAAAATGCAGGTGAAAACCCGTAGAACCGAGTTTTTCATATAATGAGGACATTCCCCCCTTCCCTACGCTACTCCTGTTTTAGAAAACTGAATTACAAAAAAGGCTATCATTGTAGAGGACTATATATAATGAGGGCTGTCGAAGGATAGCAAGAGCCCTTTTTGAAGAGGCGTTTGGATTCACATTTCTCGTTGTAATTTCGTTGTTAAATGTACAAATGTGGCACAAGCCGATGCATGTAATGTGGGCTTGCCGAATTCCGTTGATCATAGAATCACATTGTGCACTTGACAAAGAACATACATACGGGAACGAGACACATGTTTAGAGAAGCAATGCATTTTTTTTTTGGTTTGTTTCTTTACGCTGTTTCAAATTCAGGTTTTGTTGGCGTGCTGAAGGCTGTTGTTGTCCTAGATATCATAATAAGCAAAGCATCATAAGTCATGTACATAAGGATAGCTAGGCATATCGAATTTGATCATGAAATCATTATCGCTTGTTAATAGTTCGACAAATTTGACTTGCGCGTTTTCGTGTTCGTCTATCAGTGTTAATTGGTAGTTAGCATTGTTGCGGCTGGCCACAACCCAAACTTTCACCAACACTGTGAAAGTACAAGACTCTCACCACTTTCACCTCATCATTCTGAGCCAACACGAAAAATTTTCTGTTCTGCCTAGCGCGTGCCATGCACGGACCAGCGTGTCGCCTTAGTATTTGGTGTTGTTACTCCTCTCTTGTCCTCTCTCTCCAAACCACAACACCACAACCTAGCGCAACGCCGACTGCCTAGGTCCCAGGTACGTATAGTGATAATCATTTGCTTTCCTAGCAGTGATTGCGTTAGCTTTCGCTGCTAGGTAACTAATCTCAGCGCCTGTCAATACAGGAGCGTGGCGTTTGGCTACTGCTCTTGAAAAGCAGGCGCTTTTCAGCTTTTCAGCGTCTGTCATTACGGGAGCGTGGCGTCGGCTACTGCTCTTGGAACACAGTCGCTTCTAACGTCTGAGATTAGGGGAGCGCGGCATTTGCTGTTGCTCTTTGAAATCAGCACGTATAGACCTGGAAAGGACAGCGTCTAGCTGTCTCTTGAACGGTCATTTCTCCCGCTTGGGTGGGGTTTTTTTCTTCTTTTTTTTGTCATGTCTGGTGACAATCGTTTCGGCGCTCTCGCCGGTAACACCAACATGGGTGAGCAAGGACTGACTAGTGGTCAGTCAGCCCCGCCATACATCCCAATAGATGATATGGCGGAATGGGGAGTTGCTGTCCCTAGTGATAGGCTGGAAGCGTTAAATCTTGGTAGTGGTGAAACCCAAGAACCAGTCATTGAGCAAGGCAGTGGAGTAGTTCTAAACGATGAGATACCAGAGAACATCAGTACTACTCTTGTTCAAATGCGACCGAATCAGCAGATCGTAAAGGAGCTTCCAAAGGCTCTCTGGTTTAAAGAGCATGAAACTATGCTTTATAATCCTTACATCAAGTCCCCCGTCGGTGACTCTAATCTAGTCCACCGCCAGTACCGTGGGAAGGACATTGATAGATTTAGGGAGATAAAGGCAACCGAAGCCTTTCCAGCAATTGTAACGCTGGATGGCAGCTTCACTAATGGTCAGCCTATCTCCTTTGGGCATCTTGGGAGCCGAGACTCGTCGGACAAACAGCTAATGGCAGTCCGGGTCGCCTTCCTTACGGCTACGCAATTCACTGGAATTCGCCTGCTTATCCGACGCCCAGGCCACAAGAAAGATGTCTCCTTGAGAATCTTTGGCAACTCCATTAAACGAAATGAGAAAATGGAGAAAGTCGGCGTCAATATGCATTGGTACCAGGGAATTGGCGAGATTCCAGAGATGAGGAAGCCATTGGGCGGCAATCCCATCCTCATTGACGAGGCCAAGAACAACAATCTGATTTTCACACGAGTCTTCCTTCATGGCAGAGAAGAAGTGGCCAATGACACGACCAGTGAAAAGGCACGTCCGTCTTTCTATGGCATTCGTGAATCAGAGTTGAAAGACATCGTCACCAAGTATCAAAACGGCACCACCCGGGCGAGGCTCACAGAGGACGAATCAATCATCGCTCAATTGTACTACGCCGATGTTCTCACTATATTTCGACGAGTCGATGGGGAGTCTCCGGAACGATTCATCAAGTATATGCTTGCTGCCATGTGGCTCAATGTCATGCATGGCTGCCTGTGGTTCTACAGGCTTCAGGCTCCCGGTGTCCCATTGATGAGCAAGGAATTCCCCTTGGACTCGATGCAGAAGCCCCGATGGCTAGTGACCAATTGGATTGCTACCAAGGACGAAAATGGCAAGATCATTGAGTGCAAACCAAATGAGTGCTCCGAACTACCACAGGTTCTGGAGTTCCCGGATGCAGAATCTTGCGCTTTCCTCGCATCGTTGGGACTGACTCGCGAGGCAGAATTCAACCTTGACCTTATCCAGCGTATATTGAATAGTAAGGATGGAGTGTCTACAGCCAAGTTCATCACGAATCCGGCCCTTCCCAGTCAATATCTCGCCCAGGTAACTGTTCCTGGACATCTGAAACAGTCTGCTACTTCTTGGGACAGAATCAAACCGGCCACCGAGACCCGCGTCAAGATCACATCTGTTGATCGTGATGTCGAGGGTTACTTTATAGGCCAAGTCCTCGACGATGTGTTCAGCAGTGAGGAGACCAGCTGCGATCTTCTTATTGGTGTGACAGGAAAGGAAGTAGAGTTTCCGGACCGGCCTATTCATGTCGAAATCGAGTCTATCGACGACCCGACCACCACCAACCGTGCCCTCAACGCTCTTGAGACGCTCATAGGGAGGCTCGACCGAGACCATGGAGTAGATCTCTGCAAAGAAATCCTTGGCGCGCCTCCCAAAATTACCGCAACCGGGCTGACGGCGCTGCTGGATTCGCTCGATCCCAAGAAGCTACAGCAGAGCCTGGATCGAATCAACAAATCCTATGGCCTGAACGAAGGTCAAGCAAAAGCCGCTGCCGGATTTATCAAATCCCCATATAACCTTGTGTGGGGTCCTGCCGGGACTGGGAAGACGTTGACATGTAGTGCAGCAGCCGCCGAGCTTGCATCACTGGGCGTCAAGTTTGTCTTCGCATGCCCATCCAATCGTGCTGTGGACAAAGCCATGGCAGACTGCCTCAAAATCAATCCAAAGCTCAAAGCTGTTCGCTTTGTCGGAGGCTCTCGAGGCACCAAACCGATTCGCCAAGTGGACACTAATATGACACAAGACGACGACAGTCACGATGTTATAGATGAGGCTTGGGAGATTTACCTTGACCTATGCGATCTGAGCGAGGTCGCATATCCCGAGCATCTCTACAGTGTCAAGAAGACCAATCAGTTCAGGCAATGGGCCAGCGACGAGACTTCAATTAGACACAGGGAAGCCAAAGAATACAATGATTTGCGATCTCTTCTCGGCAAAACATTCGGCGACGATTTCAGGAGGACCCAAACGAAAATGAGGCAGTTGGACGAAACCCTCAGCAAGTACTTCCTTGAGGACTCTGTCGATGCCGTCTTTGTCACTTGCGCTTCGGCGTGCCACGAGGACCTAAAACCCTTCCAGCCAAAGGTCGCAATCATCGACGAAGCAGGTCAAGCAACTGTAGCCGACATTGCCATGACGACAGCCGTATTCAAGGAGTCCCTCCTTTCAGTCACTTTAGCAGGCGATTACGTCCAGCTTGGTCCCGTTGTCGTGTCCGAGAATTATAATGAGGGCCTCAATATGCTTGATATCTCGTTGTTTGAGCAGCAAATCAAGAACCAGAACCAGCATTGGCATTTCCACATGTTGACTGTACAATATCGGTCTTGTCCTGACATTACTGAATTTCCAAACAAGGAGTTCTACCAAGGCAAGCTGAAGAACCACAAGTCAACAGAGGTGGAGAGCGGGCTGCAGAAGACGATCCGCCAATTCTTTTCCAATCTTGGTTCTGCATGGAACAACAAGATGTCCGTCGGGATTGATGTGAGCTCTGGAGAGGGATCGAAAAAGTTTGGCAACACCAAATCTCTCTATAACGATGCCGAAGCGGAGATGATTGCCAACATGGTTCACAAGATGATCGAGTTTGAGCCCAAGCCCGACGGCAAGGAGCCTGAGCCAGTTGCTATCAAAGCTAAGGACATTGGAATCTTCAGCCCCTACAAGGGCCAGGTTCGCACCATTTCCAAGAAGCTACGAGCAATGGGCATCAAAACTACCAGGGGTGCCTCGACCTCAGAGGATCTAGTCAGGTTTCTGGGTACCACGTATGGTATTCAGGGTGGTGACGTAGACATCGGATTCATTTCCAACGTGGTCCGCGATCCAAAGGATGCAGCCAAGGGCCTCGCTTTCTCGGGAGATTCGAGGACTCTTGCTGTCAACACCACTCGATCCAAGGGACTGCAAGTGTTCGTTGCCAACCTGGGCCCTATGGTCCAGGCCCTTCAAGAACCGGACAAGAAGAAACGCACCGGATCTTATCTCATGCGTCGGAAGGTATCCACGCTCAAGGCCTTGATCGAGTATCTCCACGACAAAGATGCCATCATTTCGGAGTCTGACATCCAGGAGGCCCTGTTGGAAAAAGAGACACACCTTCTTAACGTGTCGCGATTCCGAAAACAGTTCCCTGTAAAGTTTACCAAAACCGACGAAGACAGCGAGCAGGCTGGTGGCGGTCGAGGCAACTTCCGTGGTCGAGGCAACTTCCGTAGTCGAGGCAACTTCCGTAGTCGAGGCAACTTCCGTAGTCGAGGCAACTTCCGTGGTCGTGGATGCTTTGCACCAGAGGGCGGCTTCAGTCAGCGCACGAAGCGTACTCATGAAGCTGTTTCTCAGCCAAATGTCCCGCCGCCCACCTCTCCCAAGCGACAGAGGTCTGAAGGCCCTGCAAATCCCGCTCCACCCCCGGCCGCACCCCAAGTTCAACCCTCAGCCGCACCCCAGGCTCCACCCCCGGCTGCATCCCAGGCTCCACAGTCCCATGCTTCAATGTCTGACGCCATCAGTATGTCCAAGAAAAAGAGGGACAAATGGATCAAAGAGGAAGCAAAGAGACGAGGAGTCGCTATAGCTCAAGTCAGAAGGGAATATGCCGCTGCCGCGAATGCCGCGCCTGCTCCAACTGCTCCGACTCCCGCCCACCCCACCAAAAGCTGGGATGAGATGGCGACAGATGATAATGCCGGTGGCGCGTAAACTCCTTCTGTCAAAGGAAGACGGGTGGGAGGGAGGGCATTTATATCACCATCTGGTAATTGGGCACGTCAACGGAGGGGATCTTCCATCTTGGAGGAGCATACAAGTCAGATTTACTGCTTGTGTGTGGGGCCGTTGACAAAAAAACACATCAATATCATCAAAATCAAAAAAAAAAAAACGTCAAGGGCAGTACGTGAGAGTATCCTTTTGGCATTCAATACTCTCAATCGAGAGGATCTCGCCACTAAATCCCTGGAGTCTCCCAAGAGCGAAGAACAACGAAGTATTATCAATGCCGTGGACCTGATATAATGCAAGACCCCAGTGGAACCTGCCTTCCTACCACACTTTGTTGCCTGGGTCGATTAGTGAGAGCAACAATTTCACCGCAAATATGGTATCCGACACCCTCGATGGTCAACAAAGTCTCCGTCATGCTTGTGGATATGTTGCGACGACAAGGTCTCAGCAGAATTCTATAGCTCCCGTAGCTACTAGTCTTCAGAGACAAGTCGTCAGGAAATACAGCATTTTTGAAGCTGTCATCGAAACATCTTTTCCTCGCAACAAAAATCCGTGTATCCGCTTCGCGATTGGTACCGTCCTCCATCAGTACATATGTTCTTCAGCTACCCTTCGGATTACGTTAGAGGAAAGAAGCCGGCGCAACAACCTCGGCACTGGCAATTCTTTCTATGTCTACCAGGACTCTGTTTGAGTGGTGCCTTTGACAAAACACTACCTCTTCAACCGCTTTGTAAGTGCAAATTATGACCTCGAAACGCACATACTAACGAGTACTCGAGTATGACACTATCTTCATCGTCTTCTAGTATCTTCTCTTAATTAATAGAATAACACTCTGATTATTGAGCACTACTATCCGCCTACGCCTCTCGATAATGCAAACTGCCTTGTACAGCCGAACTTTTGGTCTCTGGCAGCTACAATTTTCGCCTCGATTGCTATCTGTAACAACAGTCCAACTGGCGTCTTCTGGGAGCGGAGATTGGATTTTTTTTTTTTTAAAAAAAAAAACCTTACACGCCCCAATATCATGAGAGGTACTCGCGGCACCCATTTCTGCACTAATAGTTCAAATTCCGACTGCGGTTGATGGCGACTTCGTCATTCAGCCTACATCAGTGCCCCTCACTGAGAAAAAGATCCACCCACCTATAGCACACGTACGGGTTGTCGAATTCCTCATTTTTCTTCGAGATCAGCAGGCCGCCAATTCGAAGTCCTTTTCTGAGCTCTTTCGTACCAAACGACCTTCGAGCACGGCAATTGTCAACTTGTCAAAGCCTGTCTGCCCATGATTCCATTAAGACGTCAATTCACCTGTCCATCGACCATATCGCAAATACTCCTACCAGCTTCACTTGGCGATCCAAATCCCAGCGCTGCATTTCTATCAGGCTGTACTCAGTGAAGCTTTTGCTTTTTTTTTTTCAAGGAACCTTCCTCTCTGCTCGCTTTGGCCGTCTTAGCAGCCCTCTTCTCTTCCTCTACGGACCCTGGAGAATTCTCTGCCTACTCCGCTGTCACAGCAACCTGCTGGGACCTGAACCCGATAATGACCCACAGAGAATTTGTAGGTTCATCTAAGGAAGTAATCAAGGTTTTCATCATCTCTAATCCTCACGTCAACAGAGAAGACTACGAGTGTAGTTCTTGACTTGTCCAGAAATCAAAAGCATTTGATGGCCACTACAGACCACCTCATCAAACTCTGCTTTCACACAATCCTTGCCGCCCAACAATCGCACTGCTCTTGAGTCGGCGGCAAACGTCACAGAATCACGGCCCTTCTGAAGAAAGAATCCGGGAAACACGTCCACATAATGAAAAACGGTTGCGGATAACGCTCCAGATTAGCATGTTGTTTAATTTTCTTCCTTCAATGATATCCTCAATCTTGTCTTCGACATCTTATTCACGAGATCTGGGATGGTCATTACCCCAATGGCACGACTGGTCATGATCCGCTTACTTGGTCATAAAAAAATCTCTTGAGTGACAGGATCGACGTTCACGGAGACTACTATGGCATCTCCTTCGTCTCCTTTGTCAGTCAGATTCACAACATAAGTCTTGTACGACACAACGCCCCCGAACTCTCCACTACCCGAGAGCTCCATCCCAGTGGACGTTTTTTCTGGTATGAACAAATCGCAGAGAAAGGAACTTGCGAAGGAAATGGAAACCGTGGGTAGAGCAAAAGGAGCAAAGGAAACAAAAGACTAATCCAAACAAGCAGAGCAGGAGGAAATGGATACCGCTGTGTCTCCCCCCACCGACGTCACGTAGAAGCGGCTTGGGATCCATCACTGCTTGACAATATCGAACGACTATTTGCCTAAAATGTGGATGAATAGGTCGACCCCCACCTTGCCGCCGTCGGTGATCAGTCCAGCGACTATTCGGCACCGCATGAGGAATCTAAAGTAAGTATTACCTTCAGCTGTTACCCCATTACTCCTGATGCTAACGTCTAGATCAGGATATCCTCATGAACAAATAGCATAGATTTGATAAGGAAAAGCAGTAATGCTGCCATGTGAAATCTGTGGAGTTAGCTGATAGTATAAGCAATGAGAGGCGCAGTGGTGGATATGGAATTCAAAGAATGCACGTGGGGTCCTAAGGCAACACTAAGGGCAATAAAATGCCTTATACATAGGGATTGGCAGTTTTTGGAATCGTCATGGCGTCATTTGTATTTTTAAAATGTTGTCAATGCGATGGAAAGTTTTCACTGGATTGTGGAGATGATATACTAGACGCTAGTGGACTTCCTGTGATATTCAATGAAAAGAATAGACGTCCTTCTCTTGTAACTGGGAGGGTCGAAGCACAATTATTTCAAGAGGGTGACAGCCACGGACCCGGAGAAACGTATCTAGAGACATTCAAGTATATCATGCAGGCGCGCTAAAATTAGCAGTCCACTCACGAGAACCCTTTGCATCTCGGTCAGTTGTCAAGTAGAGATTGAACTCTTCGACGCATCGACATACAAACACATGTAGTTACAAATGTAGGTACACACACGCGCGCGCGTGTATGTGCGTGCTTTTTCTGTTTCCCCTATAGTTCGTCTACACTCAAATCTATGGCGTCGTGTTCGGCTTACTATATTCCATTGGCCTGAGCCTATCGTCCCTCCTGCTCATTGAATGCCTAAGAATTTGCCAAGGCAGTTGATTCAGTAGATGCTCTCGGGCGTGAATGATTCCGATGGAAAAATCAGATGCGGGCGGGCGGGGGGTGAGAGAAGAGCTATTGATCACACATTCACTCTTTTCTTGCCGCATGTAGTTAGCCTTAAAAGATAAGCGAGCACGTGAGATCAATAGTATATCCACGGCCGGCCCTGGGTGGCTGATTCAGCCGATTACTGAGATTTTAGTGGCTTTGTGGCCCGTGCAGTCAGCCGTCGTA
>JAQGEP010000311.1:0-41845 GCA_028476805.1 Acrocalymma vagum
GATGAGGAAGTACTAGATGAGGAAGTCCTAGATGATGTAGTGCTAATAGAAGTGGTACTAGTAGGCGTAGTACCAGAAGATGTGGTACTAGAAGGTGTGATACTAGAAGGTATGGTACTAGAAGGTGTGGTACTAGAAGGTGTGGTGGTCGACGGTGGAGTACTAGAAGGGATCGTAGTACTAGAAGGTAGAGTACTAGAAGGTAGAGTACTAGAAGGTTTAGTACTAGATGTGCTAGAAGGCACAGTTCTAAGAGGTGTAGTAATAGAAGGCACGGTAGTAGATGTGGCGCTAGGTTGCGTACTACGCAGTGAAACGCTTGGAAGTGACCCTGGGACTGTAGGTTGTGATACTGGGGACTGTGGTGATCCTTGGACAGGAGGACTTGGAGGTGGAGATTCTTGAGCTGGTGGTGTTGGAGGTGTGGATTCTAGAACCGGAGGCGTAGGTGGTGGGGATTCTTGAACTAGAGGTGTTGGAGGTGTGGATTCTAGAACCGGAGGCGTAGGTGGTGGGGATTCTTGAACTAGAGGCGTTGGAGGTGGGGATTCTCGAGCTGGAGGATTTGGAGGAGGCGATTCTTGAGCTGGAGGAGTTGGAGGAGGCAATTCTTGAGCTGAGGGAGTTGGAGGAGGTGATTCTTGGACTGGTGGTCCTGGAGGTGGAGATTCTTGAGCTGGTGGTGTTGGGAGTGGGGATTCTTGAACTGGAGGCGATGGCGGTGGGGATTCTTGAGCTGGAGGAGCTGGAGGGGTTGGAGGAGGCGATTCTTGAATCGGAGGCGATGGTGGTGGGGATTCTCGAGCTGGTGGCGTTGGAGGTGTGGATTCTTGAGCTGGAGGACTTGGAGGTGGAGACTCTTGGGCTGGTAGTCCTGGAGGTGGGAATTCTTGCACCGGGGGACTTGGAGGTGGAGATTCCTGGGCTGGTGGCGTTGGTGGTGGGGATTCTTGAGCTGGAGGAGTTGGAGGAGGCGATTCTTGGGCTGGAGGGCTGGAGGGATTTGGAGGTGGAGATTCTTGGAATGGTGGTCCTGGAGGTGGAGATTCTTGAGCTGGTGGCGTTGGGAGTGGGGATTCTTGAACCAGAGGAGTTGGAGGCGGAGATACCTGACCAGGAGTGATTTGAACCAAACGATCCGGTCCAGGTGTGCCAGGAATAGATACATCAACAACCAGCGTATTAATCTCTGGTGCTGGAAGAGGACTGCCCCCCGGTACAATCGGAGGAGTAGTAGAAGTCTCCGTATCCACCAAGTCCTGCAACCCCTCACAACCATCAGGAAAAAACTCCTCCGCAACAGGATACGCCTCGCTAACCGCATAATCACAAAGCAAGCTCGCCCCAAAGACGGCCAGAAACTGGAGTCCCGGTTGCGGCAGCTTATCGCCTCCATAGATGGTCTTTACGCAGTCTTCAAGAATGATAGGAGTGAAGCTCCCGGGACTCTCGCCTCGGAAGAAGCCTCCGCACACGGACAGGATCACTCCCGCAACTAGATTGTGTGCAAACGATTCTCCGTTTTGTCCTTGCGCGTTCGCTCTGGTGGAAAGATCGTTGTCGAAATCTTCGGCGAAGAGTCTGACTTTGTCGGAGACGGCGCGGACTCGTATCTTGGCCTTTTGATGAAGCTCCTCACGAGAGGAACCGAGAGATGCTTGAGAGCCTGGGATCAAGAATAAAAAGCTGAAGAGGAGGCTGAAGAGTAAGAGGGACTTTGGAGGCTTGGTGCGTGACGATGCGCCTTTGAACTCCTGGGGTGTTGTCGAGGCGGTTCCCTCTGGTTGGGAAGGATTCGTTTCTTGGGAATCCCCAGGAGCGGTATTCGTTTCTTCTGGTTGATTGTCGGGAGCGTTGGTTTCTTTCAGCTGTCCGGCCAGGCTGTTCGTTCCTTGTGGCTGCTCAGTAGGAGTGCTCGCCTCGTTGGATTGTCCGGGAGGAGAAATGTTTGTGCCTTTCAGCTCTCCAACTGGAACATCCGTCCCTTTAGGTTGACCACCAGGTACATCTGTCCCTTTGGGTTGTTCATCAGGTACAACTGTCCCTTTCGGTTGTTCACCAGGTACACTCGTTCCTTTTGCCTGCCCACCTAAAGCACTCGCTCTGGACTGTCCAGCCGGCGGACTCGTACCTTTCGCCTGCCCAACAGCCGCACTCGTCCCTTTTGCCTGTCCAGCAGGACGATTCGTCCCCTTCGGCGCCCCAGCAGCAACACTACTATGCCTGTTCAACACCCCGGCAACAACAGCCGTCGGCTTCGGCGTCTCCTTAACCTGAATCGGACACTGCTGATTATTCGCCTTGCCACCCCCATCAACCTTCGTCCCTTCCTTCGTCCCATCACTCGTGAGCGAAAACTTCGAGCAATTCGGCAACGCAATACTCTGTTCCTGCCTCACCCTAACATCCATTTCATTCTGCTGTATCGGGTTCCAAACGTCGGGCGCATTTTGCGTGAAGGTAAAGTTCGATTGGAACGAGGATATTCCGGAGGGGCATTTTATGTTGTTGGAGCAGGAGGATGCGCTTGCGCCGTCTGGGTTGCATTTTACGTTTTTGAAATTGTTGATTGCGGCGCAGGAGGGCCCTTTACAGTTGTAGGATAGTTCGAAGTTGTTGATGCCGGGTCCGCAGTTTGAGAAGATGCCGCTGGCTCGGGTGATGGCGTTGGATGCCATGTTGGTGTTGTGAGCGTGTTCTATTGAAAGCTAATAGGAACGAGGAGGTTGATTGTGGATATGATAAAGAGGGTCTTCGTTCACAAGCAAAAGAGGTAGTAGTTGATCGAACAGAGAGATGGTACCTTAGTCAAAGTCTAGAACTAAAAAATCGATAAGAGCATTGGCCCTGAATGCAACATTGAAGAAAGCCGGTATACGGTACATAGATGACGAAAGCGGATCGCAGTATCAAAAACCATACCTAGTATGTCACTCGCTTCCATACTGCGTGGTAACAGCCTTGATCGGTGAAACACACAAAGAAACTCGTGGACCGAAAGGAAGCAAAAACCACGGCTACAACTGCTCAGCCGTGATTGCGAACCTGATAGTGAAGCATGATCTCTGGTCTCCGAGCATGCACATTGATGTCTAGATGTTTTCTGTACCGTCAGTAATCACTCAAGTGTAAACTAACCCCTTATGATCAAGGCACTGGCGCCGGTTGCGGCTGAAGCCAAACCATAGTTCACTTCCCGTCCAGATAAGCCAGTGGAGACGACGAAACTTTAATCTCATCTAATCGATCACTTGCTTCTAAGTATTTGACGAGTCATGTTGTTTGGTTTTCCGATGACTATCCTGCCTCCCCCAACAGACGCTGGCTCTAGATCTCGTTCTACATCTGCAAGAGCAGATATTCTTCTGGCGCACAAACAATAGAATGGTCTGTCGTACTTCTGTTCTAGAACGTATGATCCTACCTTCCTTCTTATCCACAATAGCATGAGATATTGCATTGACAGCAATCCGGGACCTACGGTATTGTGTTATGTGTGGAAACAGAGGCCAGTGCAGAGGTAATTGGTCGCAGAGAACAGTCCTAGAGAATATCGTAGCCGTGGCTTGATCTTTCCTCCCTTATCTAGCGCGTAGTGACCATTATTCTTGATGCAGCTAGTTTTGTTTGGGTTCGTGCATATTGAAGCAGTTTTCTGCGCCAGAAACACCATAGAATTGAATCGATCGATCTAAGACCTTTATCTTTCAAAATCTCATCTTCTCTCACATTCCGCATGCTTTCCTTCTAGTCTTGTCTTGGGTTACTATTCCTGGGCTGCCGTGCTTATTCCCGGAAGACAGTACAGTCTAGCCTGAATCCTTCGAGCAATAATTAGCTTCATCCTCTTTGCGCGCAGAGACCCACACGAAGAAAAAAAAATTCTCAAGGACATATGTTACGGAGCATCGATGTCTTCGTCCACGTTCTGCCCTACAACGTTCTCATTCGACGACGACCATGATCATAATCAAGGCCATCGTCGTAGTAAAATGGGTGCTAAAATAGTTCATTACGAGGTTCGCAGCCAGGCTACGCGTAATGCATGGGAAAAAGAGACCCACCGACAAGCTTTATCTCGCAGCCGGCGAAGCTCGAGTAAGCCTCAGAGCGAAGCGAGATGGGGTTTAGCGCGGGCGACGCCACTGACGGTGGGGGAGAGCTTGATGCGAGGGTGGAAAAGCTTGGTTGTTGGGGATTTGTGGACGTGTTGTGTGCGAGAGAATCTCACAATGCACCCGAAAGAGAGGTGAGCGAAAGCAGAAAGTGAGATGAGAGATGCTGGATAGATAGATGGATGGATGTTTTGTTGCCATGTCAAAAGTATCTAGAAATGACAGGCATCAGGGTGGTTCCCCAGGCGCGGAGCAGGCGCAATGTCACCGTCGACCGTCTTTGCTCCACTCGCCGCACCGCACTGACTTGATTGATTGAATGACAGCTTTCTCCCCCCAGCCCAGCACTCGCACTCGGTCGGCGCAAGCCGAATCGCACCCGCATCAGATGCCCATGCCCGATGGAGTAGGTAGCTGTGCGGACTTGACCGAAAAGAAGGTTACAGTCGCCCGCTGGTTGGCTGTCTCCCACACTCGATCACATGGTTACTGGGCTGCTGTTCGTGAAATGCAGGGTGTGGGAGACAGTCTGTTCAGTGACTGGCTGGCTGCATCGCCTGCAAAAAGTCTCCGCGACGATACACTTGTTAGCGGCATCTTCGAGTGCTGTGTTGCTGCTGGTGCCGAGATAAATACCCTACCCCCCGTGCTGATCCCTTTCACTGGGTTGCGAGCTGCACCACTGCTTTCCTTTTTCCTGGCTTTTGTTGATTGTCGCGAACCTCGCACTGGCTGGGTGGGCTTTTGTTGAGTGAATATATCCAGAGAATTGGTTGGCTGCCCTATACACCTCAACTTCAACGCCTGCACTTTGCGACCTCACTGAGTCGACGTCATCATGTCTCGTCGCGGCAGCGTTGCTATTACCGACAAGGGACGATGGGAGAGACTATGGCCTGTCATCGCATGCGGCGCAGGACTGTTCAGCGATGGCTATCTCAACAACGTAAGTATTCGTATCCTGTACACACTTTAGACAATTCGAAAGCTTATGCGCCAACCTACACATAGATCATCGGCCCCGTCAACACTATGCTGAAAACCATCTACCCAGACGAGTTTAAGAACTCCTCAGCGCAAGCTAATGTCTCCTCTATTACCTTTGCGGGGACGGTTCTGGGCATGTTGGTGTTTGGATATACCTCTGATCATTTTTCGAGGAAGTGGTCGTTGTTTATGTGAGTTGATTTACTTTACACTTTTGATGTGGATAATGAAACCAAAATGCGAATTTCAACATAGGACAAACAGGGGCGGTCAAAGTGTGAACTAAGAGGCTGACTGTTCATAGCTCTACACTCATCATCATTCTCTTTGCTACGCTCGGAACAGGCTCCTATGGAGCTGGTGGTAGCCCATCTGGACTTCTCGCCGCTCTTGTTGCGTACCGTTTCTTCCTCGGCATTGGTATGAGTTCCATACTTCGTGTTCAAAACATATTCTCATATCTTCAGGTATCGGCGGCGAATACCCAGCTGGCAGTGTAGGCTGTGCCGAAAGCACGGGTGAGCTTAAAGAGGGCACTCGAAATAAGTGGTATGTACGGATTTCTACACTGCAATATCCACACCGACCACCAAGCTAGTCTAGCAGCTTCAAACTAAGATGGCACATCTACACAAGAAACCACACTGACTGAAATCCCCCATCAAGGTTCATCCTCTTCACCAATGTCCAAATCGACTTCGCCTTCCTCGTCGCCGCCATCGTCGCCACCATAGTTGTACTCATAACCGGCGAAAACCACCTCCGCGTAGCATGGCGCGTCTGTCTCGGAATAGGAATTCTACCTCCACTCTCCCTCCTCTACCTGCGATTGAAGCTCCAAGAGCCCGAAGCCTTCAAGCGTGAGTCCATGGCCCAGACAAAAACACCTTGGACCCTGGTACTCAAATACTACTGGTTCCGCCTCAGTATCGTCAGCATAATCTGGTTCATCTACGACTTCAGCGCCTACTCCTTCGGCATCTACTCCTCATCTATCCTCGCCAACCTCCTCGGAGACGATGCACCCCTCTGGAAAAGTCTCGCCTGGAACATCCTCATCAATTTCTTCTACATGCCAGGATGTCTTGCCGGTGCGTTCGTCGCTGATTTACCGTCCATGGGTCCCAAGCGCACACTCGCAATCGGGGTGACTGCGCAAGGAATCATTGGCTTCATCATGGCGGGCTGCTACCCATGGCTCAAAAAGCCCGAAAACGTCGCCGGCTTTGTAGTCGTATATGGTGTTTTCCTTGCCATGGGTGAATTCGGACCGGGGGATAATATCGGGCTGATTGCCTCAAAGACTTGCGCTACTGCTATTCGGTACGTATAGCGACCTTCTCACCTTCCAAATGCACATTTCACCCCTTCTTTCCCCTCCCTTTTCCACCCGTCCCCTAGATATTCATAATCACAACATGAACCCCCCCAAAAACCTATAGAAATGCGATAATTAACCCCCTAAACAGAGGCCAATACTACGGCATCGCCGCCGCAGTCGGCAAAGTAGGCGCCTTCGCCGGATCCTATGCCCTCGACACCATCCAGCGCAACGCCGGCACCGATGAAATCGCAGCTGGTCGCAACCCTTTCTTCGTCGCGAGTGCGCTTGCGTTCTTAGCTGCTGGTCTAGTTTTCTTCATCCCGCATATCGGCCAGAATACGATTGACGACGAGGATATCAGTTTTAGGGAGTATTTGGTTAGGAATGGGTATGATACTAGTAAGATGGGCTTGGAGAGTGGGAGTGCGAGTGAGGAGGTGGTTGCAGATGTGGAGGTCACGGGGAAGGAGGGAGCGGAGGCGTAAGTACTGTGATAGGACTGTGAAGATAGTGATAATGCGGGGATGGATACTGGAGAAGGTTTCGCCACAGGGTGAAGGATTGCAGGACGGGTTATGCAGCTGTTTTCTGTGCTGTCCGTCTCTCTGCGTCCAGTCCCTTATGGCCCTGCATTGGAACGAACAGCAAAGGAGAAGGAGAGATACCTACCTATATCAGCGATACCAACACTTAATACCACGCCAAGACCGAAAAACCAACACGAACTCAATAATACATACCTACCTAATACCTCATACAGTACAGTACTACTTCCATCCACCTCATCTTCCCACCTCTCATAAGCCCCCACAACAATTTCTACATCCATCTTCCCTCTTCCCTCTTCCCCCTCTATTATTCCTCGTGCCCTGTCCTCTCCTGTCCCGTCCCGTTCCCCGCTCCATTCCCTGTGACAGTACTACCCACGACTCATTCCCACAAGGATACCCATACCCATACCCATACCCTCCACGGAATCCCCACTCGTCTCGTTTCAAACACCCGTTCGGCCCACAAGCACAGCACAGCTCTTACATTAGCGCACCCCTGATGTACATGTGCATGTACATGTTCACAAACCAACTACATAATTCTCCGCGACGGCTTGCGGGTGGGGCTTGTCGTCTTGTGATGTCCCTTTCTCCACATGTTTCCGCCGTTGCGTGCTGTGTTATGGAGTTTGTGTGAGATTTTGACGAGTTAAGTAATTTGGGAGGGATGTGATGGGGATTTTTCGATTCGATGGATTTTAGAGTTTTTGAATTTTGTGTAGGGAGTGGTTGGGTTTTGTGGGTTGGGGTGCTTTGGAGAAGAGTGGAGATGGAGAGAGTTGCACCGAAGTCAACGCAAAGCAAAAGCAAAAGCAAAAGCAAACGTAAAAGTTAAAATTCAAGTGACGACGATCTACAGGAGGATGTGATGGTTTGAATTTTGTGCTCGGGGGTTTTGTGGGCTGATTTAGAGTGGAGATGAAGATAGAAGCACCGAAGTCTAAGTAAAAGTTACCTAAAGCAAAAGCAATCGCAGAAGGAAAAACTAAAACTAAAAGTTAAGTGACGGCGATCTACAGGAGTGATGGAGCGTGTCTCATATGCAAAAGTATCGGCGGTATCTATCTGTGTATTTACGCCGAGCATGAGTGCGAGTGGGAGTTATACACTATGCATTAGTTACGTATCCACTTACAGGACAACACAAATGCGAAAAAGCAAAGCAAGCAAGCAAGCTCGAAAATATTTAGCTACCTAACAACTATCCTGGACATCGTGCACCACTCAAAATCCCATCTCAAATCCCATGTCATCTTTCAATGGCCATGTCTCAGAGCCACCTATGTATCTAATTATCGGTGAATACAACAAATCTCACGCATCACGTGGTCGGCTCTACTTACGCACTCCTCTTGCGTCTCCGGACTCCGAAGCAGCAAGGCTATAGGCCCGAATAGCGAACAAAAGAATAGATTAAAAAATCGGAGGCATCTAGTTTATGTTGTCTGGGTTGAGTTGAGCTGAGCTCCGAGACGAGGGATGATGGGTTTTTGGATCAGAGGGTGGTTGTTGCGGAGGAGCGTTGGCGTTGGCGGTGGGATTGCGCGATGTTATTCATCGTCATCATTATCATCATCCTCGCTGCTTGGAGCTGGTGGTGGAGGTGATGGACTGTCGTGCATGACTGGAAGAGAAGCTGGAGTGATGGGAAGGGAGTGAAGTGGAGTCTTTTACGAGGAGCTGGATGGCTGGCTGTGGTGTTTGCATGTGGTTTCCTGGTAGATTATGCAGTTCTTTGACGCCATTGGCGCGTTGGTGAGTTGGTGGGTTGCAATGCCATGCACAATGCACATTGCAATGCTACGGCTGCTGCGTCTGCAGTTGCGTCTGCGTCTGCGCTTGAGTGTGTTGGCTTCATTGCGAACAATCTAAGATATCGCGCGACGGATTACCCATAGTGTGCTGCTTTGGCACGCAAACTCGACGGTTGGTCGGTTGGTACTAGACGATGGCGTTGGCAAGACTGCGCACATTAAAGAATGAGAACTTGAGCAGCACTAGCTTTTTGATTCCCGAAGCCAATCATACCATAGGTACTCTTCGCCGGTAATCCGGCTAGACCTGAGTACGCAGCCTAATTCCTAAAAGACCATCAACATCAACCAATAACATTTCAAAGAAATCCTTCTCATTACTGAATAGATTCATTTCTGAGCAGTTGGGACAATCCTCAGCAACAATACACGAGCCTCAGCCTATATTAACAGCGTTATAACACCCAAGTAATCTCGGGCTAAGCACTTTGTGCAGTAACACCATCGCTTACTGTATATCTGTGATCCCCGAATCCTCACCCCTTCGCGCCTATCAGACCGTTTCGCCGGCCTCTAAAAGGATCGCCCTCTCACGAACGGGCTTGAATGCGGCGCCACGTGCATTGCCTGCACAGTAAGATAGCTGGCCTGTTGCCGTAAATGCGCATAAAGGATACGGCGTAGACGATATGACATCTGTGCTTCAGCTCCTTCCTCAGCGCTATCACGAAAACGGGCTGACCGTATGTTGTCATACAGGGCAGAAGTGCATGGGGTGGCAGGCCTGACCCTAATTCTCAGCAACGCACTGCCCTTGGAGATGCAATTCCTCGCGACCAGATGTTGGACAGAGAAACTATAGGCACGCTATACTCGGATCTAGAATGTCGTTATGTACGTTTTCTGTATCTGTCATCTGCTATAGGCAAAGTCTACTGCTTCCTCCACATTTATCACTGATCGCTCCCCTGGGGCTTGTGTTGGACGCCACGTGGAATGCTGAAGTCATTTGTCTTGATCCCCAACGGTTCGTGTGCCACCAGCCTGCCTAGAAGAAAGGATGATTGCGGCGCAGATGCAGAGACATCCCTTTGTGGTAGATAGTTGTTGCACGCGGGCTTGGAAGCCTGGAGCATAGACTCGCCTTTCTTTCCCCTTGGATAGGAGAGGAGGAGGGGGATTTGCGTCCGAAAGCGAAAGGTTGCAACATGATAATCATTAGGTGTAGCAGGGAGTTTGACCATTCGATGTAGTCTGCTTTAGACTTCGAGCCATGTTACTCGCAGAGGGATAATGCTAGATGAAAGGCTCAGCTCGTCTATCTATCCACACACCATCAGCATAGTGTTTCTGCACTACAACGCCACCATACAACGACCATACGACTTTACAACACCACTACCAAAACCAAGTCTGCAAAGTGACGATTTGACTCGCTGATCCCACAGATATTGACAATAACCCTGCCCAACACCATACGCAGCACTCCCCAATCCCACAACCTCGTTCTAGCAAATAAACGAGGCTGGCCGCTCCCCATGCACGCTTCGGAACCCGGCCTGCAGCGCCACGCCCTCTCATTTGAGCTCTGCACAACACCCTGCCCTGCACATCTGCGCCCAAACCGTCTAGCACAGGCCCCCGGTTTTTCCATTGTTAGCGTTGTGTGAAACATGTGGGTTCTAAGACAATCGCTGACCGAGCATGCGTATCCCATGTCAGCGGTATGGACGTTGCTCTCCTCCCCGGTCCAGGGTCAAGGCCCACGAACAGCCTTGTTTATAGGTGGTTCATAGCCCACCCTTTGTACTATTCTTACTACTCCCTGATTTTGGTTTATCTTGTTGTACCTTTTTCGACGCAAGGTTGTACCTGACGATATACGAGATTCGACATTGGATTTGATTGAGTTGGGAAAGATATGTAGTGTACGATACGGGTTCTGGACGACGATAACAACAACGGTACTGGATACTCGACCTCGACCTACTTCTCTCTTTCTTTTATAAAGATATCCGACTGCGGGCGGCGGAGCCCCGTGACGCGAAGATGTTGCCTACCGATTCACCCAGTATGGAGTCGCATCCCGATAATGCGCATCTGCCTCTTGTCAACCAACCGGAAACTATCCTGGGAGTTACAATAACCTTCCTTGTAAGTGCTGTTCGTGCTCGTTCAACATGGCGCGAAGTTCCACCTCAGGGCAGGGTGCTAATTGAATTCAATAGGTCACCGCCATACTTGCCATTTCCCTCCGTCTAATAGTACGCTTCCGAGATAGATTGTGGGGAATGGACGACCTCTTCGTTTTCATTTCCGGAATTACGTCTATCATTGGAGACACCATGGTGTGCTTGAGTACGTTGCCTACAACCCCCACACCACCAATTGCTCGAACTTTTACAACATCAGTACTAACACGTATTCAGTGCCCTTCGATGGCATGGGAAAACACTGGTGGACCCTCAGCGATGCCAACAGAAAATCCTACTTCAAGCACATCTGGGCCACAAACACCACCTACTGCGCCAGCGCCACCTTTATCAAACTCGCCATCCTATTCCAATACCTGCGTCTCTACGGCGGAGATCACCGCACCGCACGTATCGTCACCTGGACCACCATCATTGTGAGTTCCGTCTGGGGAATCATATTCTTCTTCCTCGCGCTGTTTGCTTGCACGCCGGTGCAAAAGAATTGGAACATCAGCATGAATGGCAAGTGTTTTGGCTGGGGCACCAAAGATCCCGAGCAGTTCTTTCCCATGTGGGCTGCCCATGCGGCGAGTAATATGTTTCTAGATCTCGTGGTATTTATGATCCCAATGGTGTTTTTAAGACAATTGGCCATTTCGACAAAGAGTCGGAAGGGATTAATCACCTTGTTTTGTCTCGGCGGAGTGTAAGTGCCTCTATAGAATATCCCCTTTTCCCTTTCGATACTCTAGAATTAATGCTAATTCACACCCAACAGCGTCGTCGCCATCTCCATTGCCCGCATGATCGTCCTCTCCGGCAACCGCCTAGGCACAGTCCCAAAATTCGACGTAACATTCTACACGCCCGTCGTCTACCTAACCTCGGTCCTAGAAGTCAGCATCGCCATTCTCTGCGCCTCGATCCCAATCTTCTGGCCGCTCGTCGCAAAACTCTCTATGGACCGAATCCTCGTCGTCAAAGAAGTAGAAGTGCGTTCTCACCGCCGCGAAAGCGACGGCTTCGCTCTGCACGAAAACGACAGCAGCAAAGTAACTGCAGGTCTCGGCTTCACGAACCCAGACTTCAACCTAACGACGCAGGAAATCGAAGCCAAGGCCGCAGGAGGAGTAGGAGGTCGTGCCTCCAGACTCAGCGTAACACACATCCACCCGTCCATCGGCAAACTCCAAAAAGACCCGCTGCGAAGCCACAGCCCTGCATTCGGCTGCATAGGTCTGCGCCGCTCGTCCCACGAATCTACGAGGAAACTTAACCTCGAGCGCCATGAGTCGAGCACGTCGTCTGTCACTGGGTCGCCGGATTCGCGGCAGACGGGGAATAGTGCTGGGTGGAATGATCAGTGGAGTTTTGATCCTGAGCGCGATGGCGAGAATGCGAGGAGGAAGAGAGGGAATACGACGACGGTGGCGAGGGCGGTGAGCCCGTATGATTATATTAAGAGTGCGGAGAACTAAGTATTAGTTGTCTTTGTTCTCTCCATGGAGTACTTATGTCGTTGGCGTTTGTATATTTGAGGGTTTATGCGAATTAGGGATGATGGTATGTCGTATCGATGTGTATACGACAGACTATACGCCATGGCACGGATGGATTGATTGATTGGGAGATATCAACGGCGTATTCTTCGGTTTGGTGGTGGGATACCCCTTTCCCCACCTCTGTTTCTACTTTTCTATTTGATACCCTGGGAACATACATAGATCTCTTTACCCAAAAACGACCCCGAAAAATAAAATACTCATTAATGTTTTTGAACATTTCTCAACATCTCCCATGCTCAATTCTACGTGCTCTGCATAACTTTCTTGCATCTGCTTGTCTTGCTCGTGTGGATAGAAGATGTGTACTTGTGAAGAATGCTCAAGGGGTGGGAGTATGATGGAGCGAGTTACTCGACTACCTACTTGGTACATTCACATGGATGACGCTAGCATTGCGATGATCACATCACTGCTGAGGCCTTACACCAAAATGGTGGAGATTAGCCTGGAACCGGACCCCAACATACCTTTTTCCTTCTACAAAATAGTAGCCGTTTTCAGAAATGACGGCAAGACACGATAAGCATAACTAGACCAGATTCAAGCAAAGGAAAAAAGTAAAATTGACCATCCTTTCTTAGCGCTTATCGAGACTAACAACAGGAAACTGAAGCGTAGAATAATATCTAGTCCAAGTACAACCGGCGACCAAATAACATTCGCACACACCCGCGCGACTATCTTTTATCTTATCTACATAAAGAAATTAGGTTCCAGCTACCGTTGATCCAGCCCAAACATGTCTCCAAGCGCTCTCTCCGTCGCACGCATGTGATTCAAACACTAGCGTCCGCGTCTCCAAAAACTCCATTTGCACATGACAGTCTGTCTACGCCGTCTTTTTCCATTGCGTGTACACTCCGAGCAATGAGCTTAGTGTTCCTGCCAAACCAACAAATCCGTCGTCAAAGTTCACATATCCGAGCGCTGAGCTGGGGATGGTGACGTCGCACAGGTCGGTGATGAGCTGGAGCTTGACGGCGTTGAGCTCCTTCTCAACCTTCTTCTTCTCAACAACGGCCTCGCCGCCATCCTTCTCGGAGATGGTGGAGCTGCGCTCGCGGAGCTTGTAGAGGCTGTACAGGCCGGAAAGGATGCTGCACGAGATGCCCGTGAGCCAGGCACGGTAGCCCTCGCGGAGCAGGCGCTGCGAGGCGGAGAACTTGCGAATGGCGGCGGCGTCGAGCTAGAGGAGCAGAAAAGACAATGTTAACTTCGTGTTTCATGGTCAAGTCCTTTTCGCTTTATGCCGAGGTCGGACCATAATTTGTGCCTCGAGGTCAAACAAAAAAAATGGTAGACGTACCACCACAGCATTGTCCATCAACATGTATGCGGCATAGCCTAGCTGGCGGCCGATTGTCAGATACCTAAGTATCGGATCCATTGACTTTGCATCGCTGGCGACGGATGCGGCCTTGAAGTGCTCGACAAACTTGCCCACTCGCATGAGCTTACGAGTCACACCGAATTGCTTCTTGGTGGCCTCGAAAGGCGCAATGGTGGACTGGGGATGGTTGGTCCTGTAGAGGTACCATGCTAGGAAGCGGGAAAAGTACTGGAGAGTACGGAGGACTTTGTCGCGGCCCACTGTGGAAGAAGATGGTTAGCCTAATATGCATTATGAGCAGCGTATGCCGGAGGAAGACGCGTAAGGGAGCATCGGAATGAATATGGGATCAAATTCTGCGTGACTTGGAGGAGCCATACCAGTGGTTGCGACAAACTTGAGATAATGCGCAACCGAGGGGTGGTAGATTAATGCGTCAGCGACCATCTTGTCTGCGGCGTCGTTGCCCACTATGAGACTCAAGAGCAGTATCGAGGGCGAGCGGTCCAGGGTCGCGAGGGAGGAAGAGGCTGGAAGCGGAGGTGACAGAGGAGAATATGGTGGAGATGCGGAAGCGCAAAGGGAGCTGAGGAGTCGAAGTCAAGAATGGCGCGGTTCCGGGGAAGCTGCATCCTCGCTGGCTTGTGATTTGAGACGGTCAACAAGCAAAAGCCGGGGACGATTCGACGACCTCGGCAAAACAATCCTGGCCATCATTGCCGCACTTGCACCCTCTCACAGCTGGCAGTTCATTCAGACGTCTTTTTGTTGATTGATCCATACAATTCATTGACTATCCACATATTTCTAGTTGAGGGCGCAGAAGCTATCAGACCCTCCCTTTTTACGCGTTCCAAGTACATATACAATAAGCCTGCTCCCGGCGTTTGAGTAGCCATCCCTGGGCCGAGGGCCCCACATCTGATATCTGATATCTTTAGAGTATAGTGCATTCCTCCATACCTATCTGCCTTTCCAGAGCATTCACTGCTTCTCCCACCACTCAACCATCTAGACCTTGCGGAAGCAGAATGTATGGTAGAAATCCGCCGCATCCAGCTCCTCCTCCGACGTCAGTAGTCGCTTGGTCACGCGATCACGCACACCCATTCTCTCGCTCAGCGGTCCTAACTCTGGGTCGTCCTTTTGCTCGTCCCACACCTCCCTGAACGGCTTCCGGTACTCCAATTCAAGATTATAGTCTTCCGCCAGTGCACGGAACGCCTCCCAGGGCACAACGTATTCCGGGACCGTCTCCACAGCCTCGGTCAAGAAATAGAAATATTTCCATCCAAACGGAGGTCTGAAGGTTCCATCTGTAGGTGTCTTGCCAGGGAACTTCACCCTGTAGATATCATTGCCCCACTCGAAGCCAGTTTCCTCAATCTCGCCGTCTTCTTGCTCTTTGCTTTCCTCCTTGCCCTTTCCTTTATCAACCACATCCCCATCTTTCTCAGCACTCTCTCCATTCACTGCCTCGGATTCCTGGGGCTTAGGGCTATCAAGGCTCTTCTCAGGATCCCAATCATCGTCGTCGTCGCTTGCAAAAGTTGGTCGATCATCTTCCTCCTCTTCTGCTGCCCCATTGCTCTCATTTGGTGCAGTGCCGTTCGCCTTGTGATGCTCAATCACCTTAGCAGAGAGCACGTCCGAATTGGGAATGCATCCAATAAAGCGGCCGCCTCTCTTCAGCGATCCCGAGACATTTCTAAGCATGCCCTTGGCCTTTTCCTCGCTTTCGAAGGCGTAATGCATGCAAAACATCATCGTGACCATGTCGAAACCACCGCCTCCCCAACGCTGGCTCATGGCATTTCCTGGTCCAACTCCTGGATCAATGCCAACTTCTTTGATGATTGGTATCTCGCCAAGCCATTCTCCAAAGCAGTCCTTGGTGTAGAATTCGGCGTGGAATATGCGCCTCGATTTCTTCTGCATTTGCGCATATCGATCTTTGGCCTGCTTGATCGAGACATCTGCAGGGTCACATCCCACGTAAAGCTCAACCTTGCGTGAAGCTTGCCATTTTTGAAGATCACCGCCTTTTCCGCAGCCAATGTCGAGGATCTTGAGATTTCGCTCGTCGCCAATGAATTTCTGTATAGTCGATGATTTGACCCAGTTGTTGAAGCTCCGTAAACCTTTGATCTTGCTGTCTGTGACACGCCATTCACGTCCACGCTCTGGTACCATGTTGTAATGCTGTTTGACGACATTGTGAACACTCCTTGTCGCTACTTCTTTCTGCGCTTCCTTTTCAGCTTGCTCTCGTTGCAGCTGACGCTGACGGGCCGCTTCTCTGTCTGCGGCTGAGAAGCGCGCTCCGGCTCCAGGTCGTTTTCGCTGCCGAGGTGGAGATGGAGATCTCGAAGTAGATCGCGGGCGCTTTCTGTTCTCTTGATCGCGTGGCCTGCCAGACATTGTAGATGTGGAAGCTCTATTTGGAACCGATGGAATTGGGATGCGGAGGACCTGGGGAGCTGAACAAAACCGTCGAGGATGTATGGCCCGTCGGCGAGGAAGTGACCGTCGTACGCAGGTGTCAATGTATTGCGTGAGGTGAGAAGAAGAGAAGAAAGGAAAACAGAGTCGAGAGTGAAGGTGAACGAGCTTTGGCAGGGTTCCGCTTGCTGAGGGCTTTGTGAGCTTGCCTATGGCCTGGGTCCAAAACTCCGACGTTTCCCCGACGCATCATCGCATCTCCCACCGGAGCTCGCAGAGCCTCACCACAAACATCCAAAAGCCCACCTCATCTTATCCTCGCCCACCGATCCCTCTTTCTTAATCCCGCGTAGTCTGTCCCACCTCATTTGCTCACGATGGGTGATCCACAGTTCGCCAAGTACCCCGATCTCCAGCTCTCCCAACATATCTTCCAGCTCACCAATCCCGCTTGCTCTAAATCCTCAAAACAAGCTTCCCTCAAGACGATCCAAGATGCCATCAGCGAGCACAAGATGGCGCCTCTCTACCGGTATCTTGCTCATCCGGTAGACGGCGTGCTGAATGCACCCGGTGAAGGCACCACACAGCAGCCTACGACCGGGCGGAGACCTTCGAGCGCCGCTACTCTCCTTGCCACCAAGAACCCGACCTTGGAGGTACCGCTACCTTGGGATGAGCAGCTGTATGAGAGCCTAAAGGCAGAGAATGAGAAGGAGCTCGAGGCTATTCAGAAAGAGGAAGATGAAGCGGCGGAGAAAGCCGGCGAGACCGAAGTGCAGGCCGCACGAGGCAAGCGGGCAGAGCTCTATAATCGCATAGGAGACAAGGTACATACCATGCAGAATGTATTGAAGCCACGGCTAACGATATGTACAGGAAAAAGCTATCGCAAGCTACGAGGCCATATTCGAGAAGACCGGTATCCTAGGCACCAAGATCGACCTCGTCCTTGCTATAATACGCATTGCTCTGTTCTTCGGCGACAGAGTTCTGGCAAAGAAGACCATCGAGCGAGCAAGTGTCCTTGTCGAGAGTGGTGGTGATTGGGACCGCCGAAATCGTCTCAAAGCGTACCATGGACTACACCTTCTGACAGTGAGGTCGCACGCTCAAGCCGCACCCCTCTTGCTCGATAGCTTGTCAACCTTTACAAGCTACGAATTATGTAACTACTCGTCACTTGTCGTATACGCGATCCTAGCTGGCTCAGTGTCTCTGAAGCGAGTAGACTTCAAGTCAAAGGTCGTCGATGCACCCGAGATCAAAGCCATCGTTGGCAGCGCAGAAGATAAACTCGCAGCACTCACAGGCCAAGCTTCTGCGGGGCTAGCTGCCGGTGACGAAGAAATGGGAGACGCCTCATCTTCAGCTACACCAGTTCCAGCTGCCGTGAACTTGACCACTTTGGGTGGCCAACAGGATACCGAGGTTCCGATTGACTTCTCTCCTCTTGCAAGATTGGTGAAGAGTTTGTATGAGGGCGACTACAAGAACTTCTTCGGCGCTTTAGGCGAGGTTGAGGTCAACTTCTTGAGTCAAGACCGCTACCTCTTCGAACACCGGGGCTGGTATGTGCGGGAAATGCGACTGCGGGGCTACCAACAACTGCTTCAATCATACAGAGTCGTGGGTCTACAGAGCATGGCCAATGACTTTGGAGTCACCGTCGACTTCCTGGACAAGTAAGTCTATCATATTCCGTCACATGCCACTGTGTGAGTAATGCTAATCCGCTTCTTAGGGATCTTGCCAAGTTCATCGCTGCTGACCGGATACCTTGCACAATCGACAGGGTCAAGGGCATCATTGAGACAAACAGGCCAGACGACAAGAACAAGCAGTATGCGGACGTAGTGAAGCAGGGTGATCAATTGATTACGAAGCTCCAGAAGTACGGGCAAGCTGTCAGGCTTCGGGGTAGCGAGCGAGGGTAAAGTGAAGCATGAGGGACAGTACTGGAAAGAAGAAAATCTTTGTAGACTACAAACTTAGAAACACTCTGCCGAATTGCATGGCGAGTATGCACTGAACACGAATTCAAGAAAAATGAATGACTTTTAATCATGCTGAGACTGTCCTAGGAATCGAGACCAGAGAAGAGAAGCGAGCTATCAAAAGACGCTCACGCTCACATGACCTTTGTCTACGCCCTATCCCACGCTTGCCCATAAACCCTCTTCCAAAGCTGAAAACTCTCATATGTCCTCGACGGATACCTACTCTCCCCTGTCTCCTGCTTCCCCTTCATGCCCGCCAGACTCTCAATCGTAAACCTGACCTGCTGCTCATCAACTATTACCATCTCCTCACTCGTATACCTGTACACATCAGCCGCATTGCCTGGAATCTTGCGATCCACAGTAGCGGCCAGAATCCCAATGATAGTCTTGATGCCAAGGAGATCCTGGATATTGTCGCCGAGTTGGGGGAAGATGTGGTTCAGGGCGGAATTAACACTAGTGAAGAGACGCTTGAAGAGAGGTACAATGGCGCCGCCGGGACCGTAGTCGAAGATGTTGCCGTAGATGTCGCCGCTTCCTGTGCTTCTGGGGTCTGGTTTTGCGATGCGGTAGTTTAGATCTGCGATTCTGGTTTCGATGTTTGGGATGATGGTGTTGGGTTTTATCATGTTGCCTGCGGATTCACGGTCGACGTCTCGGATTCCTTTGAGAAGGTAGCGGAGTACGAGGTCTGAAAGTACTTGGTTGGGATAGACGGTTCGACTGAGTAGATCTGGAAGCCATCCTAAGACACCCTCAATCCAATTACTCGGAGTCTGGCGGACGAATCGGAAGGTTTGTCGTCCAACATCGTAATGAGTGCCTGGGAACCAGACTTGCTTGATTCGAGCTTGGGGTCCAATTGGCTCTCCGTCTTCAGACTCGAGCTCTGAGGCTTGTTTCGGGTTTTTTCCGGGGAGCATCAGGCACGGGACGAATGCCCAAAGACGATCATGCAATGCTGGTGCGTGATAGACATCTTGCACAACGGACGACGCATGCTGATCGAAGAAATCGAGCTCTGGCCAATCAAGCCCAACACCTGCGTTCAGACGTGGGATCCCGAGCGCACCAACAGTGTCAATCAGTCCCATGAAGCGGATCGGTTGTTTGACAGGCCAAACACGAGAGGTATCCGCTCTAAACCTCTTGGACTCTGGGGACTTTGGGTGGTCGATGGCGAGTGGGGAGCGGTATGTACGATACACTTCGTGGCACAATGTATCCACATCTTTGTTCGTAAAATCATGAAGCCGCTTTAAGATGCCGCAGTTGTTGATCATGCCTGCTACGCATCGCACTGTGAATGCGCCACGGCTGAATCCAAATATCCATATCTCATGGTCGTCGGTGTAGTTTTCGACAATGAACTTGTAGACCGACACACATTCGTCACCAATGGTTGATGCAGTTGCACCGTCCCAAAGGTATTCAAGAAAGGTCTTGCCGACACCGATACCTTCCTGGTAGCCAGCCGTGACATTTAGCTGGTTTGTCTGTATGGGATGGACTATCGTGGGGTCATTCTCAGCCTTGCTGCTGTCTTTGAACTTCACTTCGCCTATCATATTCGCTATCATGCGGATATTGCTGGGAGGCGCGCCTGCGACTATGGTTTCACGGCCGACCCAAGTCCCATCGCAGAAGATGACCAGTCGCTTCGAGGGCCGCACGCGAGCCATGGCAAGGAACTGAAAACAAGTAGGGATGAATGGTGGTTGAATGCAGTGTCTGATGTAGGACGAAGAATCGGGATGGGCGAGGTTGTGCAAAGAGGAACTGGAAACACAGTTTTAAAAAAGTAAAACAGGTGTGCGGAGGGCTGCATATGACTGGTGTGTCCCTTTTTTGACCTGAAGGCTGAGCTGGAGCTGAAGGTGGAAGCCACGGCGGCCTCTGCTTTGTCTTGGTGTCCACATGCCAACCGCCCTGGTGACACAACACCAAACAAGGGAAGCGGAGCAGCCAAAAAGGTTTAACCGTGGAAGTAAGCCATCTCACCTGAACAGCAACATCGGCCTGTGATATCCATACTGCGACTTGAAACCTAGTTGTTGTCTGTGACGTCATGGTGTCCTGCTTGTTCACTCTGCGGCTGACGGTGTTCTTTGTGTGAAGAATTAAATAGGCATGTGGGGCGACGTATGCTTAACATCCATTCCAGATAGAGGGGACGGTTTCATATGTGTTTATTCAACCACTCCAGTGGTATTTAAGTCGACTTGGTAAAGCGCGTCCACTTTCCCATGGATCGTAATCATGCCTTTCGTATTAATCTTCCGACGATCAGCTCCCGACCGTCTCATCTAAGGCCTCCCACATTCGTCTTTGATCCTCTCTCCTCCTCTCCTCCTTTTCCCGCATCGAGCCAAGCTCGGCCAACTCTGCCTCTGTCTTTCCAGATGTCTCTAGGTCCTTGCTGAACCCTTCCAGTGTCTGCTTGACTTTTTCCTTCATTCTCTTTATTCCCTCCACTTCAGCCTTCTTCCTATCTAGTTGTTCTTGCATTAGATTTATCAGCGTCTCTCGTGCCTGGTGTGGCCGATATTCGTTGATTAGCGCATGCATATTTGTGACCATCGTGAGGATATCCCTAAGCTTCGCATCCTTGTGTTCTGAAGTTGGATTGTTCGCGACGATACCAAGTAGCTCGACGAAGCTAAGGACAATAGAGCGGATGAAGCGGAACAAGTAATTCTGGCGGTCAATCGACCAATTCGATTCTATCGTAGCGTCTGCCCCCGAGGGTTCAGAGGGAGGCGAAGGATATAGCTGTTTGTATTCCCAGCCGTCGAGGGTATGCGTCTGATTCAAATGAAAGCTCATCCATTCAACAATGTCTTTGAATTGATCGGTGCCGCGCGCTTTGGCAACCTCGCCGAAAACACGAAACTCTTCGTCTTCTGCCGGTGGTTCGGGTGGAATGAGGTATCTAAGCTCTGTAGGTAGGCTGAGTAATTTCTCTGGCGATAGCCGCGGTGGAGATCTATCATCTACATTGCCTCCGGCGACGTCTTCCTTGATTTGCTTTATGCGCTCGAGATTCTCAGGTGTGAAGTATTTGTAGAAGGGCGGCGGGTCGGGAAAGAAGGAGATGGGGTCGTCGTTCGGTGCTTCGGCCATGGTAACCAAATGGAGCTCTTTTTATGAGAGCGATCAAATGAAGGTCCACGACAGTTGGCGTTGAATTTGTTCCGTGTCTACACGTTGTAAGAATGTGAGTGTGGGGAAACATAACTTGTAAAGCTGGACCCTTGACAGCTATCCTTGGCGACTTCATTGTGCGCACGAGCCAAGCACAGAAGACGTCGCATGGCATACCCAATGTAGTTCAGATCTACCCACTAAACTCGTATGATGATTACTTTACAATATCGCAGTAGATTTGAAATCGCCGAGTCTTAAACGGCAGTTTTCGTCTTTTCATAATGCCCAATTCCAAGTGGGCGAGAGAGTGCGTAATAAGCCCGTTGATAACTCCATTTATCTCCGCATCTGGTACGCCTACTCTCTGGGCAGGGTATTATAGTCGGCTCTTTACAGACAACGGGGCATGATTATCCAACATACTATTGGACGCATGTTTACTGCACTGGGCTTGAATCTATGCTATTTGAGGATAACAGCAGGTGGATGTAGCAAGGCTTGATGACAAATTGGCAGTGAGGCTCAATGGCATATGGCTTCAATGCAGCCTGCAAGAATCAATATCTCTTGAGTGTACATGAGATTATTACAAATACATGGAGATTCCACCACGTAGCGATAGCCTCTCTACTAGCACCTCCATCAAAATCTCAGACTTTCCTGTTCTCTTACCAGTTGTAAGACCTTTCCTCCACTAAAAATGTCCGCAACTCAACGAGCTCTTGTCTACACGACTCCAGGCGTCCAAGTTAAAAATGACGTACCTGTACCAACCCTGCATGCAGAGGATTGGATCCTCATGAAGACCAAAGCCGTCGCACTGAACCCGACCGACGTCGCCAAGGCATATATCAACAACGGCATTAGCAAGACCGAATACGGCTCAGTCGCAGGTTGCGATTATGCCGGCGTAGTCGAGAAAGTGGGAAAAGATGTCAAAGACCTCAAAGTTGGCGACCGAGTTGCAGGATTTGTTCGTGGAGGTAGGAATCCCGAATCAAGAATATATCCACCAAGAGCTACTACTAATTTCGCACAGGCCATACTACCGATCTAGGTCGTGGTTCATTTGCCGAGCACATCAAAGCCAGAGTAGGAATCCATGCCAAAATCCCAGACAGCATGTCCTTCGAAGACGCCGCGACCTTGGGCGTAGGAATCACTACCGTAGGCCAGGGCCTCTACCAATCCCTCGCCCTCCCACTTCCCCCCTCAAAAGTCCAAGAACCAACCCCGATCCTCATCTACGGTGCCTCAACCGCAACCGGAACTCTAGCAGTCCAATTCGCAAAGCTGTCGGGTTTAGAAGTCATTGCAACCGCATCACCCCAGAACTTCGATCTCCTCCGCAAGCTAGGTGCGGATCAGGTATTCGACTATAAGGACCCGGATGTGGGAGCCAAGATCCGCGAGGCTACGAATGGCAAGCTCAAGTTGGTGTTTGATTGTATTTCTTCGGGTAGCACGCCGGGAATTGCGGCGGCAGCTATTGGTTCTGAGGGTGGGCATTATTCGTCCCTTCTGATTGTGCCCAAGTTCCCTAGGGATGATGTAACAAATGTATGTACCATGGGCTATACGGCGCTCGGCGAACAATACCCGGGCTGGCCATCTACGCAAGAGGAGTGCGAGAAGGACTATGAGTTTGGTGTCAAGTTTTGGAAATTGGCAGAGGATTTGTTGGAGCGTGGGATTATTAAGCCGCATCCGATTGAGCTTCGTTCTGGTGGCTTGGATGCGATTGAGAAGGGATTGGAGGATTTGAAGAATAAGAAAGTTAGTGGGGCGAAGTTGGTTTATCAGATTTAGAATGGCTGTGGAAGTACTTGTGGTTTCTGGATAGTAAAATGTTTTCCTACTTTGAATGAGTCTGAAATTTCTTTATGTAACACTTAATTCGCTGAAATCTAGTGATGGGGAAGTCAACATTGCTGTATCCACAATTCATGCTTCTTCGCCATTCCAAAAGAGAGACCTGTTGGATGACAATTTGCAGAAACGTAGTGTGAGCTCTAGTGTACGCATAATAAGCAGTATTGTTTTCACTAGCGAGGATATATGTATGATGGAATCTATATTCGAAAAATTTCCTCCACGAAGATATGGAAATGAGTGGGTTGCGACCAATATTTGCTAAAAAAAAAAATTGTTGGATTTGTTGTTGGGGAGGGAATGGAATTAAAAAACATTCTGAATTCAATTACTGTACTAGCTCAAAAGTCTGTGACCCTCGGTTAGCCCCACCATCGCCAACCCACCTACACGAAAAAACGCGTACTATTCATTCAATCATAACTCAATGCCACCACGCGCTATTCTCTCAGAAATTAGTGCAAATCGTCCGCCTAGAGGAGAGCTTTCAAGGGATACGCGACTTTTAATAATTGCCCTTAAATTAGAAGGATGGAAAAATAAGGATCTAGCTAAAAGATTTTGCTGTAGTACGGGCGCGATTAAGGCAACAATGCGACGATATCGCAACTATAATTAAATCAAATTACTACCTCGTAGCGGTCGCCTAAAGGTTCTTACAGCTTACGAAGAGCGTAAGCTTTATCGCGCAAGTCGAATTTCTCTAAAAAGTCCTTATATTAAGCTTTTATAGGCCGCGACGCTCGACTTACCGTCTCCTATCCACTACGCCCCCCTATCGCGATTAACACTTAAAAGACGACTTAAAGCTCGCGGCCTTTTACACGGAGCATGCGTAAAAAAGCTACGGCTAACACACTAATATACTATAATTCGACGCGGCTTTAAAAGGTAGTAGAGAAAGTTTAATTAGGAGCGGAATCGTGTTAGGTTTAGTAACGAGTGCAGCGTATAAGTTAATTTAAAGCGCGGGCAAGAATAGAGCTAGCGATTTCCTTATAAGAAATACAACTACGATAAAATACAAGAGAAGGATCGCAGCCTAGGTATAACCTAGATATACTAGGCATTAATTTGGCTAGATAGGCACGGTCGACCTCAACGATTACCCCTTATTATTATAGAGAGGGATCCCGACGCCAAACGTAAGGGCTACTCTACGAAGAGCTATATTCAAACGCTTAAACAAGGTCTATTACTATATTAGCGTCCCGGCGATTAATTCTAGCACGATAATACGCCGATTTACTTAGTAGCCGCTGTCGCTAATTTCCTGGCTAAGCACGACATTAAACCGATTATATAGCCGCTATACTTACCTGATTTAAATCTAATCAAGTATATATAGTGGGCTCTAAAGCGACAGCTATATAAGGATAGGCCTAATCTTAATAGGATAGGCACCTCGGAGGAAGCCTGGCACGATTTCTATAAGGCTTTAAAAGCTGCGTGGAGAAGGATACCTGATTTATTAATTCTAAAGCTGATTTAGAGTATGCTAAGGAGACTGGCTGCCGTACGCCGTGCAAAGGGCTGGCAAACTAAGTACTAGTTACGCCTGAATCCAGGCTATTCAAAACACCTGAAATAGTTCATAATAGTTCAATTATACGTAGTTGTACAGCTTCAAATTCTGAGGGGGTATATCGACGATTTGGCCCGTGCGTGGCGAGGGTCACAGACTTTTGAGCACTGACAGTATATGCTTATGAACACCCGTACAAGCAACATCCGGTAGCATTTGCCAATGGAAGAATTCCAACACGCACGATTCCGATGCGGCTGACGGACTATCGGTTTGATAACTACCCAAATTCTCAATAGGGATCAGGAAATACAGTAATTTACTTTATCTCTACCATAGGAATTCGAATAGCGGGTCCATGCCATGCTATTTTGATACCATATGACGCCCAGCATACTCAAAAGGATATCCTCTCCAGTTGGGTAATATAAGCCGCAGAGGCTATTCACCAATGTCGTCGTCGTGTTTCTCAGGGTAAACCAAATTACCGGTGTAGTTCTCATCGTCGTCGTGATATATGTGGACTGCGTGGTATTTGTTGGCTTTGGCTAGTTCTTCGGTGGCCAATATGACAGTCACATGCTGACTCCTGTCGGAACGGCTTACGTGGGAAGGGTTTCTGTTTTTGGTGTCGCAGTGAGCTATATTAGCCTCAAATGGAAAAGGGGAGCAAGTTTGTGTACTTCCACATAGCCACGGTGAAATGGACCAGATCCGGCTGCTTGGTCGCCTCGTGGATGATTTTCAGCGTCAAGCGACGAAGTTTAGTGTTGCTGATCCTCTGCTTGAATTTTTCTGCACTCTGGGCGATCGGAGACATCTTTTTCGAGCTGCGGTTGAAAGTGACCTGTACAATCAATAGTGGCACAACAGTGTGCCAATATGGGCAGTGTGCCCTTGCCATGACCGTACGGCCGCAGCCATTGACCTTCCACCTGCTTCAGTGAAATAGTCTTCTCGTACGCAAGTGAAACCACCTATGGTATGCTAACATCGTTGATCATTATTGGTGGGTGCCTCTCGATTTCTTGGCAATCAAGAGGCATCAAAACATATTTTCACCCAGCCCACTCTCTCTTCAACCGGCAAGCGACGAGAGCGACCAGAACAGAAGCGACCGATCCTTACGTAAGGTCTACAACTTATTGGACACAATCAGCGCCCTTGTAAGGCACTGATCTGGAGAGGGGTGGCTACCATCCTGTGCACTTAGGGGATTCATTGAAAGATGGCAGATATGAGATTCTGCACAAACTGGGTTGGGGTAGCTACTCAACTGTCTGGGCCGCCCGAGATCAGAGGTTTTTGCTTTTGAAGAATGCCTTGAAACGCAGCAAGCTAATGCTCTTTCAGAGAAAACATGTATGTCGCTTTGAAAATATCAACTTCAGAGGAAGAAACCCCGAACCGACAGTTATCGGTCTTACAGGCCCTTGCAGCCGCCCAGTCTTATGAGCCTAATAAGCCTGGTATTGCACATATAATGACGATGCAAGACCACTTTAAGCTCAACGGTCCCAATGGTTCACACCATTGTTATGTATTAGAGTTGCTGGGACCAAATGTTGCCGATTATGTCGATGTTCATTTCGAGGACAACAGACTACCCGGAAAACTAGCAAGAAATATTGCAAAACAGGCTCTCCTTGGCTTGTCCTACTTGCATGAGCAGGGGATAGGGCACGCAGGTAAATTAGCCGTTATCCTGCATGGGATCGACTTGCTAACGGTGGTCAGATCTGCATACACGGAACTTAGCTTTCACTTTTCCTTCCATGCATGCTTTGCAAGAGGAAGAGTTTGTCCAAAAGCTGGGCAGGCCTGAAACAAGTCCTGTAAGGCGAACTGATCAACAGCCGCTTGAACCTAGCATCCCAAGCTATCTTGTTAAGCCTGCGTCCTTCTCAATGGATTCCATGTCCTCGCCTGATTCAGTCAAAATCATCGACTTCAGCCAGTCATTTCGAAGCTCTGAGATCCCCAAGGAATTCCACACTCCTCTTCCGCTTCGAGCTCCTGAGATAATTTTCAATGACAAAGTAGACTATCTCATGGACCTGTGGAGTATGGGCTGCATGGTGAGTTCATCCTGCAAAAATTTATATTGCAGTAGCAACTGAGGCGAAACTAATATCCTGGAAAAGTTGTTTGAACTTGTTGTTGGCCAGCCGCCTTTCGACAGCATTTTGACTATACCCCCAATTCTTGTGAGCCAAATGCTCGAGATGACTGGTGACTAGTTCCCAGAACGATGGCAAGCACCACGGTGTGCTATGAAATCAGATTCACCGAGCGAGGACCTCGTTTATTCCCTCCAAGGCTGGTTAGAAGAATTGTACTTCGACGGAGAGAAAAGCGAGGACCTGAGCCGAGAAGATATTCTTCGGGTGGGCGCAATCATCGGGAGTATGTTGCGATTTGAGCCTTCTGCGAGGGCGCTACCAAAGGACATTCTCAAAGACTCTTGGTTTCATGGAGACTAGTACCTGTGCGATTATCGAAGGCCGTGTGCTTGATCTGTCTTACACATGGAAGTGGCGAATTCTTTCTCTTCTCAAGCCGCCATTTGGGCATCGCCTTGGAGAATTCCGGAAAGAGATGAAATCAGTTTAGGAATAGATGAAGGACAGACTGTAGTCAGAATTCAATACAAAAGAGTTTGGTGTATAGTGTCTTAAAGGCTTCTTGTCGGAGTTTAGCATCTCCTGCCATGGGTGTCACTTAAATTTCATAAAGTAGAAAGAACCATCGCATTTTTGGACTTAAGAGACCCCATTGCTCCTGCCTGACAATCCTACGAATATACATAATTAGTCGTCAGCCTTGGCTAGCATACCCCACCAGCTGACGAGTTGTGGCGCAAGGCCGTCGGGTGTGTCGCATTTCAGTCTGACACACTTGGCTGTCCCTATTCACCATGACTATCACTACAATGCACCGCGTCTACCGGTGCGATTTGTGAACTGAATCGATTTCGTCCTCTGTGGCGGAAATCCCACTGACGTTTCTCAACCATGGCGATGCCGCGCCACACCCCTGCAGCCTACACCGTGGCGTGGATCTCAGCCTTGCCTATCGAGTTTGCCGCAGCATTAGAGATTCTTGACGAAGAGCACGAGGACCCTCGGGATCACATCAGAAACACTGATCAGTATGCCTTTGGACAGATTGGCCAGCATAAAATTGTGTTGGCTTGTCTGCCTTCGGGTCAGATGGGGACCAACCAGGCCGCTGCACTAGCAGCACGTTTGACGACAACATTTCCGTCCATAGAATTTGCGCTAATGGTCGGAATTGGGGGTGGTGTTCCATCAAGAACTGCGGACATACGGCTAGGCGACGTTGTCATCGGCAACCCACACTTACAACATGGTGGTGTTGTACAGTACGATTTTGGCAAAACGGGCAGTGAGAAGATGGAAAGAATTGGGTCTCTAGACAAACCGCCGACTGTTCTTCTCAATGCGATCACGACTCTTAGATCCAATCAATATCGCGCTCTAAACAATACGACAAGGAGGAATCCTGATCATCAATCGATTCACCGAGCTGCTTTCAGTCAATCTTCCCCATTTCATCGCGATATGGCTGGGAGTGACATACTCTTCCAGGCAACGTATGTCCACAAAGAAGGTCAGACCTGCGACAATTGCGACATGAACATGATTGTGGAAAGACCTGAACGAGATGCTTCCCAGGCTGTTGGTATTCACTATGGGACAGTTGCTTCCGGAAACCAAGTGATTAAAGACGGCGTTACGAGAGACAAGATCAGTGCCGAATTAGGGGGTGTTTTATGTTTCGAGATGGAGGCAGCAGGATTGGCTAGTGCTTTCAGATGTGTGGTGATTCGAGGTATCTGTGACTATGCCGATTCACACAAGAACAAGAGCTGGCAGCCCTACGCTGCAGGGTCAGCAGCAGCAGTTGCAAAGCAATTGCTGTTAACAGTGCCGCCCATGCAACGACCTTCAGCTACAGTTTCAGCCAAGCGTACCAGAACAACGGGTAAGCAAACACATCTTATCAGAAGCAATGTAGTCATAACATCATGACAGAACATAACGCTACCTACGACGAATATTGGATCCCATTCAATCTGAAAGGCGTTCCACTGGGTAGATTCGCAGAAAGACCAAACGAAATGAATCAGCTCAAACAGAGTCTATTGCCGCAACACACGAAACCAAGCGAATGCCGGAGAAAAGTTCTAATCCTTCAAGGCCTTGGTGGGATAGGAAAAACTAGACTTGCCGTTGAGTTTGCTAGAAGGCACCAAGAAGTCTTCACGTCAGTCTTTTGGATTGACGGTAGTAGTGAACAGAGTCTCAGGCAAAGTATTGCTCACTGCGTAAGCCGCATCAGGGATAAGCTGAGTGCCGACTCGGACAATAGTGGAGAACTTGTGTCCGATACGAGTCTTGAGCTTGATGCTACAGTTCGCACTTTTATGGAGTGGCTGAGCCAAGCCGAGAACAAGAGCTGGCTAGTGGTATTCGACAATGTGGATCGTGATTATCAGCATCAAGAAGTCGATCCAACCGCATATGATATCGAGAAATACATTCCAGAGGCAGAAAATGGTTCCATTTTGATTACCACACGCCTTGCTAATCTACAGTATCTTGGTTATTATCTCCCTCTTGGAAGTGTGGGAATTGACGAAGCACGGATAATATTCCGAAAGTGGTATAACCAGGACTTTGGTTAGTGGTATTTTCTTCAAGGGCCGGAATGCCTTGCTTACATTCTGCCCAGATTTCAGAGATAGCGATGAGTTGTTCGAACTACTGAATGGCCTTCCACTAGCGCTGGCCCAAGCGGCAGCGTACATGAGCGGAACAGGGACAAATTTCAGTGACTACATACGGCTATATAAGAAGGAATGGAAAGCTTTGATGGAGGCTGAAAACCCAGCACTGCGAAAAGCCTACAATGACCGAAGCATAAACACCACCTGGACTATGTCATATAATGCAATACGCGCGAAAAACAGTGCTGCAGCGAATTATCTCCTCCTTTGGTCTCACCTTGACAACACTACACTGCCTTTCGGTATTTTTGAAGCTGCATTGGATGAGGCGAAACACCCATGGAACAATTCAATGAAACCGCTATCAGATAATCTTTCGATTGAATTAGGAAAATGGTTAGGAGAAGCTGCCTGGAATGAAGTGAGCTTTCTAGAGATGATCCGGCTTCTGCAACATTATGGATTAGTTGAAAATTTGCAGGGAACTTCTGGCTATAAAGCTCACCCTGTAGTTCATCAATGGGCATACCATATGCAAGATAAACAGCAAGTTGCTGAACTATCGCAGTTAGCCATCTTGGTAGTTGGGCTTGCATATAGCTACTATCAAGATCATGGGAAATACTCATTGCAACGGCAAATTTGGCCGCATGGGGATTCTTGGGTGGAAAGAAATGGCCATACAATAGACGGTGCAGAAGTGGAGAGACTAGACATTTTAAACGCCCTACAGTTTGTCGGTTGCTTCCTGATCGACAGAGGTAGCTTGGTGAATGCCGAGAAGGCACTCCAGATTGCGCTTGCAGGTCAAGAAAAAGTTTCGGGTATCGATCGCGATCTTACACTTTTAGTGGTCAACGACCTAGCTCATGTCTATACTGAGCAAGGGGAAATACAGAAGGCTGAGGAGATGTGCCTTCGTGCTATCAAGGGCTATGAGACACAAGAGGGTCCTGAAAGCCCGGAAACATTGGTCTTAGTTACAAACTTAGGCTACATTTACCGTGAGCAGGGAAAGCTGAAAGAGTCGGAAGACGCCTGCATGAGGGCACTGCGAGGGTATGAGAGAGCTTGGGGTAAAGATTACATATGGAGGGAGCCAACTCTTATCACTTTCAATAGCCTGAGCATCCTGTATCTGGCGCAGGGAAGGTTGAAGGAAGCTGAAAAGATGGCGAAGGACGCCATAGAAGGATGTAAAATATTAGTTGGACCTGGTGATTTTCATACCTCCGTACTGGCGCTTCATGCGACTTTCAACCTAGGCATGATTTTGGAAGGCCAGGAACGCCTCCAACAAGCACATTCAATGTACATCCGAGCTCTTGAAGGATATGAACGAGTATTTGGAGTTGATTCCCACGACTATTTAACGACTGAGGAGCGTATTCGACGCTTAGAGGATGGTCATAATGTTGGATCTCATCAAGGGTCTTCGTCACTTCCACAACCTTCACTCGAGAAGAAGGGGATTCGGCAGCGCTGGAGCGAATGGCGCTCTAGGCGACAGGAACGCAAGCGGAAGGAAATATCCGACAAAGTAAAAAAACAGGGTTGAGCTCGGATATACGTCGATGTAAATGTAGCTATAGCGCATGTGTCTGGGACCAAGAGTTCAGAAAGACATCAAAGATTTTCTGTAGCTAAAAGCTTACCCATTATGTATCCTAATCAATGGATGTTTTCAGCCTCGTGAAGAATTCTCGCAATCTTCCCGGATCGCCTATAAGATATTAAAATTTGAAGCACACTCGTTGATTTAATGACACATGACGCATGACACGAGGTACCTTAGATAAGTATTTGATTAGATGCCGAATCATTCCACACACACAAGGTACACAAAAACAAAACTATAGGTCTTTCATGAATCATAAACGTTTCAAATGATTCAAACAAACACCTAGAATGGATGTTTAAAAGAAGAATGGATCATGCACAGTCTAGGGTCTTCCCGGGTTTTTCTCGGGTCAGGTTGTCGGCTTCCTGGATGCGAATGACTAGGCGGACGTGACGTCGGGAGGTGTACGCGAGGTATGTATATATTTCGTGGGGCGGATTGATTATTTGGGATTACTTGTGGGAGGACTAGTGGATATGTGGGATATGAGGAACGATGCGGGTTGTGTATTGTATTGCAATCTGTTTGTAGGAGCATTGATCTCTCGACGAAATGTCCATGTAGCTCTGGGTACTTCCTGCGCCATAGATTCGGGACCGGCAATGGTTTCAATGATCGTTATTCTCTGCTACAGATCAGAGATACTCTAAGAACAGTGGAATACTTCATCTCGAGTGCTGATTAGGGAAATGAACGATGGCTCGCTTGAGCCTGAGGCTTATGAAAGACAGATGAAGACCCGTCTAGAGGTCAGATGGAACATAGGGCGCATGGACAGTTTGATAGCGGAATTCTGAGACAGTATAGCTCAAGAAGGGGAAATATGCATACACGATGGAAAGGAAGTTAATAATGTGATGGGTACGGCAAAGGTATGAAGGGGTGTATGCGAAAAGGATCTAACTCGTGCTGCACCCAACTCAACGTAACCAGAGGACACTCTCCTGAATCTGACTTGGTGCGATGCATGTATCTATGTCGTAGTATGTATATATATAGATGACATTGAAACGGGAGAGCCGCATCTTTTGACCCTGGATGTACAGATCTGGAATTGCGGAACCCAAGTAGAGCAGACCGGAGACCACCCGACTGGCCACAGGACGACAAGAAGAAGCAAGAGTGTCTTTGACAGCGCTGAAACCTGGCCCCCTGCAAGTGTATCGACTTGGGATGGCCCTGCGAGGCGGAGTATGTCCGCAAATCAGTGTTGGCTATTGTCCACGCCTGGTCGGTTTCAGCAATTGTCCCGCACCACGTTCCCGGTCGCGGGTCGTATTTCCCGCATACATGTGCCGTAAACAGTCAAGCCGAAGACAGCCCCTGTGCATCCCCTACCACGTACATCTGCCGTCAACCAAACACCCTCCGTCCCCGTCGTTCAAATTTCCTATTACACCTCTCGCGTCTGCTGTCGCTTGGTTCACTACCATACTACGTAGGTACCCCAAGCTGACCCGCCCATATGCTCCTCGGTGCTCCTCCGGATGCCCCCCAAAGCCCAGCGCAGCAGAGCCTGCAATCAATGCCGCGAGCGCCGCGTCAAGGTACGGTTCCTCCCGCGCTTGCTCGTGTCTTGGAATCCTGGATAGTATCCAGTTGGTCTAATAATTGCGTGCGTTAGTGCGATGAGACTCCAGAAATCTGCGTCCAATGCCGGCGGCTAGGCCTCAAATGCTCGGGGCCCATCCAGGGCTCCGTTATCATTGATATGACCGATCGTGTCACCAAGCCGCGGGCACAGAAGAAGAAATCGACAAAGCCGCCTGCTGTGGTCCGCGATAAGGTAACTAGAGAGCCTTTACCCGCTGCCACAGAGTCACACAAACCCAAGCTTGAGCCACGAAATGGCGATTCTCCTCTCTATGTCATTCCCTTTGCGAATCACCAAAGGCCCATAGCCGGCGACATTATGAAGCAGGAGGATGCAATGACAGCCATTCGCTGGCAATACAAGCCGCCCACATTGCATCAGCCATCCAAAGCCAAGGCAGAGGCTCTCGATCTTGCATTTGTGTCCCACTTCGTTGAACTTAACAGAGGAGTGCGCGCCTACAATCGAGAGATACCCTGGCTCACGCATCTGCCTGCCTTGCATGAGAGCGCATCAAAGCCGGCTTTGAGGTTCTCAATCAGGGCGGCTTCAATGGCATTCTACGCCAAAATGCATCGTGACCCAACCATCCTATTAGACTCCTATCGCTGGTATACCGTAAGCCTCAACGCCCAAAGACAGTCTCTCGCCAAACTCGACGGACAAAGCATCCCAAGTACCGAAGAAATCCTAGTTCCAATTATTCTGGGGCTCTACGAAGTGTACGCTGGGACCACCTCGACCAGTGTGCTGCAGCACCTCACGGCAGCGGCCGAAATCATCAAAATGAGAGGGCCCTCCAACTGTAGATCTTTGATTATATATCCCATGTTCAAGGCAATGCGGGTGTCTGATGTAAGTGCAGCCGACCTGTATCTCCACGTGGGGGTATGTTGTAATTAACATTTCATAGGGCCACAGAGCGATGATTTTCAACAAGCCGTCCATCTTTTCCTCGTACGATTGGATGACCCAGCCATTTGAAAATATGACACGAAATGCTCATCAGGATCTTGCCGATATCCTCCTCATGATTCCAGATTGCGTAGCCTTGTGCGGGGCACAAGGCAGCTTAAAACGTGTGTTTGCTAGTCCACTGCCTCCATCCGTTGACCTTAAACCCTGCGAAATGCGCATTTTACAGCTAATGAGACAACTCGATGGTTGGGCAGAACAATTTCCTCATCTTACAATTGTCTCCGAAGGGCCCCAGATTGTTCGTTCTGACATGGCCAGCCTAGCTACAAGTGGCGCTATACCTGCGAACGACGATGCTACAAAAATGATATTACCGGACAGCTTTGTTGCTCTAACTGCGGCGACTTACAAAGCTCTTCGCCTCACTCTAAATCTTCTACTTCACAAAATCACGACGCATTGTTACAAGCTGCCGTCCCCTCCTCCAGATCCAACAACGCCACCATACTCTCCCACACAGTCCCTTTGGAACACAGCGAATGCGTGTGCCAAATCTATCCTCGAGATAACAAGCAACATGGAATTGAAGCGTCCTATTGGTTTCGACTTCATGCGCAGCGTATTTCCCCTTGTCGTCGTTGCAGCCATAGGGCCAGGGGTCGCGGAGCAAAAGGAGGCATCAAAGATAATGGAACGATGGGGCAAACAGAGAGGTTTAGGCGGGCTCGTCAACGCATGGCTCGATGGCTTGGATCAGCCCACAAACGGTTCCACTGGATCTCCGGACCAATGAAACTATCTTGGCCGCCAAAACTTCATTCTAGTTCTGGCAATATGTTGAAAAGCCGTTGAATGTTGTAGATTTCGGACCGAATACCTACATGATGTTACCATGTCGCTAGCCGGTTCTGGGATGTCAAAGGAGGACTAGTCTGTACGATCTTTACACAACGTCACGCTAAGGTTGTTGATCGGTACCATATTACTTTTGGTCGACAGGGCGTCCGGGGATACTGTCTAGAAACTGAAGCCTGCCAAGCAATATGAAGCCGGTTACCCGAACGTGGCTGAAATAAGGCGTTTGGTAGATATGGAATAGTATATCTATTCCTCCCTTGAGCTTCTTCGACTTCCGGCCCAAAAGAAGAGGTAGCTTCCGGAACATACAAGGATACTCATCGCCACTCCACCCGCCCATGGAGACGTTGCATACTCTCCCAGCTCACTTTCTGTCTTGAACAGCACCAACCATCCTTTGTCCATCCCGAGCTGGGTCTGATTCCCTCGACAATAGCATCTATCATACACTCCGGTATACTCAAGTAGAGACGAGACGACCAGCCATGCCGCATTGCACACTGCAACGGTCTTGCCCAATATCCGTGTAACGACGGCAAACCCGCAGAGCACCGAATGCGTAGTGGTGCGTTCATACCCATGGAGAGCTTGAGTATGTTGATCTTGCGGTTGTGCAGTTGATGGTCTTCGAAAGTCCATGGATGGCGCTATGCGATGCTCTCGCTGATACAGCAGCATTGCCGCATGAGAGAACATCATAGAAGCCGCCAACAGCATCCAAACAAGAGTAGCCAATGCACCATAAAGAAGATATCCAGCAGTTCTGCAACCAACGCCCTTTGTCGGGGTGAAGTACGCAATCAAAATCCCTGATCCAGTTGTCCCCCACTGTACAAACATTGCAACGATGCTTGCAACTGCAATTCGCTTCCACACATCTGCGGTTAACTCGCTCCACTCTGGATAGGCAAGAATTTGGCCGCGATTGAGATCCAGTCCACAGTATTGTGCCGTTGTGAACGAATCACCGGCCAAGTTTTCTTCAGGCCTACGATCAGAATTCCACGGCTGAGGATTGTCTTTCTCCTGCGTAAGCTTGCATGCAACCCCTGTGGCGATTCCGTTCACAGTCATTGTCAGAGCTGACTCGATGGTCCTGGCTAACTGCCACCAAGTGAACGCCCTTGCGTAATTGAAAATTGGGCCTTCTCTTTTCTCGTCACCCATGATATCTCCGCCCAACCAGCCTGGAAGCTCAAGATTCGTCACTGGAGGTACTTCAAATGCTGCCTCATTGGTCTGCACACGATGTGGCTGTACCGCGAGTCCCGAGCGAACCATGATTCCTCTTTGCTCCCCCTTTTCGGTTACTGATGCCTCGGATCGTATAGGAGGCTCCTTGGAGCGGTACGCGACATCTACACGCAAAGCTTCGTCGATGGTGTCTGAAGCAAACTGGGTTCCCACTGTGACCCATCCGCAAATGACTGGAATCAACCACATCCACAATGTCCCACTACTCAACTGGTTTGCAACAACTCGATCCCCTCGATCTTCGATAAACCCACTCGATATCGTGAAAAGCCATGCAACAGCGGCAGCCAGAATCTGCGCAACCAAGGAGAACGTCACGCCTCTTCTAGTCCTCGTCAACCGTCTCTTCACATTTCTCCACCAAGCCTGATTCTTCGGACTAACAATCAGACTACTCAACCAGCCTCTTTCTTGGCTTGCCCTCAGCGGCACCTGTTGAGCCTCCTGTAGCAGATACTGTATCGCCTTTACACGAGTACTAAAATCGCTATATCTATCATGAACAGCTCTCGACAGTGCAGCTTGATGCAATTTATGCCAACGCGTCCGAAGGCTGTACCGATTCATAATCGTGATGGTGAGCGAATATGTAATAATCGCCGGCGACCCGACAGAGAGACACAGCGAGACAAGGTTATCCCAGGGCGAACTTGTTTCGTAAGGCAATTGGGCTGTCAGTGCCAGCCAGGGCAACAGAAAATTTGTAAATGCGCTGGAAAAACTTTGGAAATCGAAGGACTGGTTTTCACGTTAGCTTGACTCTTGATAACTAATGGTTAATGTTATCGCAAATGCCCTGGGATATATGTAACAACAGTATCTACGATAGATTCGCAAACGCATGAATGGGAGACTTACATATGGAACCCGAGCCGGGCTACAATATTCGTAGCAATCCCCAATCGTAACGCCCCAAGTCTCGCTCGTGAAATTCGCCATCCGCCGTCCTGCCGCATCGACCAAGTGGATCAACCCCTGCGTGAAATTCTTGTCCTCGGCGATAGGTAGTTTTTCTATGCATCGCGAGTTCCAGGTGTTTTGCGGCAGGTTCGCAATAATAGCGTCGATGTCCATTTTTCCGCGTTGCCGTTGTTCGCGCAAAGTCTTCTCTCTTTCTTTCTAGACTGCGATTCTAAATCCTATTCAATAACTACCACTCTTCCTGTCCGGACGTTATGAGCGCGAAAATCAGAAAAGAAAAAACTACACAAGCTCAATAGATCCAACGCTTTACTTATGAAAAGAAATGCTAAGCATGGAAGCCTACCGCCCTATTTCTCCATACTCATAAAAACGGAGTCGCGTGGTTCGGTTCGGTTCAGTTCAGTCGTCGCAATAAGTTCACCGGGCGGAGCGCATCGCAGGAAGGCGCGGGCGTGGGCGCGGGTAGACTCGCGCGTTGCTTATACATAAATGGTGAGTGAGCGGCTGCCTGGGTTGGGTTGCTGGTACAGTACCCTTGTAGATGAGGCTTGCAGATACAATTGATTGAGAGACTGCGATCACAGGGGATACAAGGGTGGGATGGGGGAAGGTGTGTGTGATTGGTTGGGGGCTAGGGAACACGGGGAATACGAGGAGGTGGATCGTGAGATACGGGGAGTTGGTTAGCGAGGTGTGGTAAGGATGGACTTGAGTTGAGGTATAGAATGTTGGAAGAAGATGGGTGTGTGGTATGATGTGGTTTATGGTGTAGGTAGTGGCTGATTTTGTTTTGGAGTGAAGCAACGGAAGGCGAACTGAGGATGGTTTCCTGTAGCCTTGTTGTTTTTGTTTCAAAGCTGCTCTCCAGTCACTGTTTAGGTAGTTCTCTGACAGGCCTACGAGTGAGATTGCGGCTCAACTCATAGTGATCACGTTGCTCATCGGATTATACGGGCGGCCTTGGTGGCTTAGGAAGGTCTTGCAGTGTTCCCAAGGTAGCAACATTTCTAGCGGCACTCTGTTACAACTAAGTAGTGCACAGCCGTATTTACTTCCATAAGTATTGTCCCTTGATATAAAAAAAGGTACATCAAGAGAGCCAAGTGTTTGGAAGTAAAATACAATGCAAGAAACAAAGACATCAACAAAGGGTTTATATTTACACCTTTTATCCCCAACTCTTTCTTTATCCGTCTTTATACTATGTGAGACTACAAGTTTACCTTTTATTATCATTCTCGATGTTCATTCCATTCAAAATGTAAACACGCCGTGATACCCACTTCTATCATCACAAAATGTCGAATCTATCATCTCCCATCAATACATCGTGTCTCGACGTCCAAACCAACTTGTCCATCATTCAACAGAATTGGTCGCTCCCTTGCCCTCCAGTAGACGCAATACCAGATTCACTTCGTCCGGGGAATAATCCGCTCTATTGGCCCCAGTCATTGGTCCAAGCGCTCCGCGAGCTTTCTGATATATCGGTCCACCAGCCAGAGCGCGCGCACAGCCTGTTGGACACATATGCTCAAGCCAGATTCCGAGAGCGCAGATACAAACAGAGTAAATACAACGCAAGCGAAGTTCTCGAAGTCGAGGATGTCAGAGATGCCACTAGAAGCTTGAAGATCATTATGAGAGGACAGGCGATGGAGCCTCTAGGTCACTGGTCCCCATCGAACTATTGTTATGAAAAAGCACAACCAAAAAGAAAGAGGAAGTACAACAGAAGAAATGAATATAACGCACCGTATTCACGGCCCATGAAGGCACAGAAAATTAGGAGATACGACGAGCAAGGTATCGATGGCAGCCCACTGGCCAAAAAAGGAAACGTACTTTCCATTTCATCCGATTTCGAAAACTATAGCCTCGGAACTCCAGATCAAGATCTTGACTTCTCAAGCAACCTGTCTCAATACAGTCCAGTTTCTGTCTTGCAAGATGGCATGGAGGACCTATCGTTTCTGCTCACTCCCGTTGCATCACACTGTAATGAAATGTCTTTGGATCTTCCTGTAGAGCCTTCGACGGAGTTTTCCAAATCTGTCGAACCGATATCGCCAACAATGGTAAATCAGGAACTTCGAATGCGGCGTTTGGAGCTTGAGGAAGCACAGGCAGACCTGGAACTCACGATGCAGAAGCACATGGTGGCCATGAAGAGGGTAGAAGTAGCGAGATTAGAAGTGCAACGGCGGAAACCCAAGGATATTGGAAGCTTGATGAGTATAGATGGGGGCGATTTGTCGTCGCCGTATTCACTAGATCTGGACGCAGAGCTGGGACTGTAATATACCTAAGGTAATTTGAAGGATAATGTAATATGACGGTATTGGTAGCATTGGATTTAGGAAGTACATCGTTGAAAAGAGAATCTAGATGAATGTTGAGAAGAAAATTTAATTGAAGTTCAAGTCATTTTCTCATACCCATATTGAAGTTACTACGTAGAAGTGTGTCGATTGACTTGGAAAAGATGATACCGTACGACCAATAGTGAATGCCCTCATCTCCACCTGCCCCTATATTCCGCCATCCTTTCTGATCGCTCAAGTTCCTGGCGGTAGCCCCTAAATGAGTTCATTAGCAATTGGACAAATGAAAAATAACAATTGGAATACCTTATGATGCCCTCGCGGCCATTTCATCCTCCAAATCCAATATTTCTTGTTTGACCTGCAGAATTTGATCTCCGTTTGCTTCATGCGCATTCTCGATCGCCCGTCGTTCTTGGAAGAGTTCTTTGAGCTTTCTATGGAGATTTTGGTGACGAAGATAAAGTTGGAGCTTTTCAAGGGCAACTTGAACATCCTGCTCAAGTAGCTTCATAGGCCCGCCGTTCTGTTGGTCGATGCGTAAGAAGACAGTCTTCTCTAGAGTCTCAAGAGCAAAGTCGACGTCTCCTAATTTCTTTCCGGCGGCAGTCAAGTTCGCGATTTCATCTAGGAGGGACATTAGCCATTCTTGTGGGTTGTTGGATGGAAGAATTCTTCGGTCGAAGCACCGGTCCAGCGGACGATTGCAGTCCAGCCGAATCTTTTCGAGGAGGTCGTCGACATGTCTCTTAAGAACTTGAGAAAGCGGAATGTAATTTGCCATGTAGAAATTATTGTTGATGATATCTGAAGGTGAGAATTTTTGTCAGCTTTTGCTTTCAGCGGCAGCAATGAAAATGACGGATAGACGAGTAGAGTTAGAGAAGAAGAAGAGGCAGGTAGCAAAATTTTATATCAGGTACATGACCATAGTTCTATGGAAACAATAGTAAATTCACCTTCACTTCGTCTTCCCATCTCTCTATTGTGACAATAGAACCACAGGTGAGTATTAGGACTTTTCACCTTCACTTGAATTCAGATCTGGCTCCAGTTTCACAGTATTGAACAATAGATTTGTAGTGAAAGCAGTTTAATTATCCTTTCCCTTCACTGTCCGCTCCTTTCTCATCTCGAAATTTTCTATCAGCATACTCTACATCCTCTTTCATCAACGTTACTATACAAGAATTCCCTTGCTGCTTACGATAAGACAAGCTCTGCAGAATGAGCCATAGAGCACGATTCATACCATTGCCTCTCCCGCTAATGCGTGCCAATTCTGCGAGAGCTCTAAGTAATTGCACTGGAATTTCGTGAATTAACTCATATGGAAAATGCTTGTAGTCGAAGATGTCCATTGGGGTTTGCTGCCAGCAGGTCTCAATGATAAAAATGTAAGTGTCCCTCGGGGTCCACTCGGGGTCCACTCGGCCGCAGATTGAACCGGTGGGCTGATAAGAGCATGTGGTTGTTGGCAGGCGAGCATACTGAAACAGTGGATGAGGCCGTATGTTTGGTAATTGGCAGAGGTTGGCATAAATTTGGGTTTGTATGGGTACTTTAAGAGTGCAAGAGCTGGAAGGTGAGATTAAACTGGGAAGTTATATAAGGTCCCTCCCTGTGTCGTGAGACGCACGGTGTGGTGAGACAGTTTTGCAAAAACGATATCCTGAAAGCATTCTCTGCATGCGTATAGACTAATTAATTATATACAACTATTCTATAGCTATCTCTCTTTAGGATACCCGCTTCTTATAAGATTTTACTTCGTGGCTATTGTACTATTTATTAATTCGTTAACGCTGCGGATCGCTACTTTATTAAATTACCTCTATTCTATCCTAATATGCGAGACTTCCGTTAATTTTAGAGGTCCTAGAGGAAAGCTTAAATATTAAAGAAATTTTTCTAAGCCTTATAGTCTAGTTAGACTAGATTAAAATACGTTCTAAGAGTTTCGCCGTTAGAGGATTAACTCTCGAAATCCTTAATTAAGCTTTATATATATTAGTACGCTTTAAGTCTACTAACTTAGCTATTATACTAAATAATACTCGCTCTTTAGTCTAAGCGCCTCCTTTATCTTAACTATAGCGTATTATACCTTTATTTAGAACTTACGTGCTTTAGTTTATTATTTCTATAGTATTCTTTTAAGCCCTCCCTTACTATACTATAATATCCCCCCTCGTCTCCTTATCTCCTCTCTATTATTACTATTATTATTATTATTACTACTATAGTAAGCTAAAATAGATAAGGCTAGTTAAGCGTTAGTAGAAGGGGTTCTGTGACACCTATTACAGTCCGGGACCCCTACGGGAAGTGCTCGGCCCCTAACGGGGACTAGTCGGGTCCTATAACCCACGGATATACTCCGAACCCTAAACCCTTAAGCTTCCCTTAAGGATTTATCTATATATATATTAATATAAGCCTATTATATCTTACGTGCTTTACCTACTTACTAGTTATCTCTTATAATTTAAATCCTTTATACTCCTTTTTAGGATAGTAGTGTTAGGAACTCACATTCAGAAGGGGGCAGGGCGCGTAGTTAAGTATGACAGGTTGTCAGTGCACGGCGAAGCCTATATAATACCTCGCCAAGGGACTAGAGGGATTACATTATTAGACAAGGTTATATAATCCCACGATCCTACAAAGCTTAGTAAAGCTATACTTAGGACTATAGGACATTCTATAGGACTCCCACGGGAGGCCGTATAGGATTCCTATAAAACCCTATATATATAGACTTATAATATTTCCTATAAATATTATAT
>JAQGEP010000312.1:0-41240 GCA_028476805.1 Acrocalymma vagum
TCTATCTCTTACGTTAATAATAAATAAAAAATAGTACCTTAGCTAAAAAAGGGGGATAAAGTATATTTACTTATAAAAAATCTTTAAATAAAGCGACCTAGTAAAAAACTAGATTATATTAAAGTTAGACTATTTCTTATTAAAGAATAAAGAGAACTAATTAATTATATACTAGAACTACTACTAAATACTAAGATATACCCTACGTTCTACGTATTACTCCTAGAACTAGTAGACCTAAGTATACCTCTCTAAACTATATTTTATTATAAGTAAGATAAGAAAGATAAATTTAAAATAGAAGCCCTTCTAGCTTATAGGAAAATAGGTAGATAAGATTTCTAAGATAACTACTTCCTCTAGAAATAGCTTATTAAATAGAAAGACTACCCTAACTTAGAAAATACCTAGAAACCTAAATTAAACTTATAGAACTATTAGTAGCTACTTAAAAAGGTAAGAAAGTAGTTTAACGTATACTACTATATAGGCGTAATACTAACTACTATAAGAAAAGCTTAATAACGAACCTTACTAATATAGTAAAGTCGTACTTATTATATTATTTATTATATCCTTAATAGTCTATATAACTAAGAAAAAACCTAATAAGGTATCTATAGTAGAATAATCTATTACCTCTATCTCTAAAGGTTTACTAGACTCCTCTATCTTATTAGCTAAATACTTAGCTTTACGCTTAGCACGCTTCTTAGCCTAAGCAAGGATTTTCTTATTTTATATAAGACGAGTAATAACTTTAGCTAGTAGCTTCTTATTCTCTTCTACCTCCTTTTTATACTTCTTACGAGTCTTATCTAAGGAAGCCTATAATAAACTTTTATAAGGACGACTCGCGTAGACGTACTTAGGGTACTTTAGGCGCTAATAACTAGACGAGCTTATAACGTAATAATCTAAACCTTATTTAAAATAATAGTTATAGGAGACGGGAGCGAGATCGCCGTTACAACGGATTTCGAGGGTAAGGTGGAGGCGGTTTTATAAATAGTTAGAGGGTATATTAAGATATAACAAGTAAAGAAAGACGAGAAGCGACTACTTACTTATAAAGGCCTAGGAATAGACCTTACGAAATAGGGAGGTAATATTAGGATTTTAGAAACCTAGAACTAATAGATTTAGCCCTATAGTAGTATAAGCGCGCTTACTACCTTATACCTAGTTACGTAATATAAGACTACGTAACCTAGGTTACTAAGTTATAGTAACCTAGTAACTAGAGGGCGATTAACTAGTTACTAGGTTATAGTAACCTAGTAACCCTTATATATATATAATTAATAGATAATAGGCTCTTAGAGACTATTTTGTTTAATCTACTATTACTACTTAAATATACTCTTCTGCTTTACCCCCCGTAAAAAGCCTCATCACTGCACCTCGGATACAGCCATCCCGGAGAACTAACCCTAAGCCTTAACACCCATGTCAAGTCTTAACAGATGACTAGCAGGCAGGTAAAGCACGTGAGATGTAATGGGCTTGTATTGATATATATGTAGAGACAAATCCTTGAGGGAAGCTCAAGGGTTTGGGGTTCGGAGTATATCCGTGGGTCACGGGACCTGACTAGTCCCCGTTAGGGGCCGAGCACTTCCCGTAGGGGTCCCGGACCATAATAGGTGTCACAGTCGCGTTGTCGTTGAACTATTCTTCGAGAGGCGTTAAACGTAGAGGTAGCGGCTCTTTAACTTTAAAATTACTAGTTATTAAGAGCTAATATAGTAAGAAAAACTGCATCTTTATTAGAGCGTAATTAAGTGGTTGTAGGTGGTGCTATAGTTGATAAAAGCTAGTATATTGTTGTCAGATTGGAGCTGTCCGATGTATCAGATAAAAAGCCACATTGATGTTTCAAGTTCCTGGGCACCGCATATAAAAGACTCATCTGGCAGTCAGAGATACACAGAGAACAATCAATCAATCATCACAATCGCTACCATCCACTCATCGATTCTTGGCCTGAGAAGGTTAAATCTGACAATTGTACAAAGTTGGCTGGGTGGCGCGCTCGCTTGTACGGCGCGCTCGCTTATAACCTACGTTAGCTTTAACCTCTCTTCTAAGAACTTTATAGGTACTAGAATTATAACTCTTTTCTAGACTATAGGTAAACTAATAGTTATTTATAAGAGTTAAGCTATCTAAGCTTTTAACTATTAGATTTAGTTCGCCTAGGCGGCTAGGACTAACGCTAGGTTAGTGGATACCCTAAATACTATTAAACCTTATTATAGTTAAACTATAGTCTTGTCTAAAAAACCTATAGGCGGTTATAATATTATAGGGCTTATACTATTACTTACTTATTTTTTTAAGGGGCTAAGCCGTAGAGAGTTTATATAGCTATAGAATTATTTAGTAGTCTTAGTAATACTAGAGGTAAATATTTAAACGTTATATAGTAAAGTAATAATAAGTATAATTACTAATCTATAACTACTCTATGATAATACGAGTATAACCGCGAACAATCTGTACTAGGAAATCTATCTACTGTAAGGAGCTGAGTGCGTTGCTTGTTCCCGAATGGGTACTAGGGGTCATGTGAGCCCCCGCACCCGCAGTATATAGCCCTTACAACACTGAGGAAAGCTCCTCAGTGATTCGTCTATCCAATACTATGTGCCCTTATTTGTTGCCAAACTACATTCTCAATACTTATTTACCTGACATCTACTTATATAGAGCGTACTAAGCTATATAGCAACTCTAGTTCCTTTATCGTAGTTAACTACCTTACCTAGTAGTTAACTACTATACCTTCTTAGTAACTACCCTCTAACCTAGTAGCCTATAGTCCTCTCTAGTAGTTAGTCTTAGTTAACTACCTTTCCCTAGCTTCTATAGCTATTTATTCTTCTAAAATAATAGTTCCTCCGTCTATTACTCTCCTAGCTCTAGGAGTCCCATTGCCTTAAGCATGTTACGTAACATGTCAGCTACTGCTATCGTTCCTAGATAATAGTAGCAAGGGTCCCTTATTGTCCGTAGTTCCCCCGGATGCCTCCTTGTACCAAGGGAGCCATCCGTAACATCCCAAGCATAGCGTTTACGGAGCTTTATAGGACCCTAGGATTACGTGACTTCCTCTAATAATATAATCCCCTTAGGTCCTTGGCGGGGTATTAGGAAGCCCTTGCCGTGCACTGTCGACCTGTCATACTTAAACTACGCGCCCTGCCCTTTCTAATGTGAGTTCCTAACAAGTAGCTTTAGATATAGAGCTAGAGTACAATAAGAATACTAGGTAGCTTTAAGGCTATGAATAGCTAATATAGTTTACTAATAAGCCTATCTATCTTATTATTATAGCTACTATATTATTCTTTATAAGAATATTAGAGAATCTCTTACTAGGTATCTAGAATAGTTTTAAATACGTAAGCCCAGTATAGATAGAGGGCTATTTAGAAGATACTAGGACTAGTAAAGTTATATTTTAGTAATACAAGGATTTGGATCGTCACCGCGCTCAGTCATTCCGAGGGTTTGAGGGCGACGATTATCGATGGGGTGCTGGTCGCTGGGCTTGCCCGGGCAGGTTTCTGGCTAGCCTTGTGGCCAAAGTACTTCTAGTCAAGTTGCTCGATGAATATGATCTTTCCTTCGTTGGGGGAGAAAGACCGAAGGCATCAATCATGCATGAGTTTGTTTTCATTAATCCGTCAACCAAGATGTTTGTGCGACGGAGGAAGCAGGGCTCGGGCATTAAGTATTAATCAACCATTTATTTCCTTTTCGTGACATGCTCAACGCTATCTAGACAATCGCTAGTAGTTGTAGCAACTAAACGATTCACTATGGTCATTTGGCGCAATTCTGGAAGTCTATTGCCGTGTAAAGAAGGTATTGGGTAGAACCACGATTGGATGGATAAGACGAATGAAAGGTCTCTTTCGCCGGAGTTCCCCCTGGCTGTGAGCAAGAAAAGACAGTCTTGACACGCATAAATGGCGCGCGGAGAGGGTTGCAGCCAAATGAAAACATGCATGTAAGATGCTTGTGTCCCCTGGCTCTTCTTGCAGCGCTCGGCGTAGCTGTACGGCGTAGCATGCTGTGTAACCTGAGCCCTCCATGACCGCACAACAACACCACACCATCATCCCATAAAAGGCAGGCAGTTATTGCTCTGCCGTTGCCTGATCAATATCCAGCAATCCCTGTTTTGGCTGCGCCTTCCTTGCCTTTGCCTTCCCGGGATTCTTTGTTTTGAAACTCCCGCACCAACAGCCGCCTACAGATTGTTACTCTATTTTTCTTCCGATTGTGTTCCTATCGATTGCACTCCTCCTAGCTCAGTACATATTTGCTGACGACTCTCCAACGTCTGAGCTCAGTATCCAGCCCTCCCATCACGCCCGACCAAAATGATACAACCTATTCGTGTGTATCTGATGCGTGAGTCAGAGTTGAGTGTTTAACGAGAATATATATGATGGCAATTGACAGTTTCTAGCCTCGGGGTCTAACCCATGGAAAGTAATCCTGGTGCTTGAGGAGTTCAACGTTCCGTATGAGATTCGCGAAGTCTAAATCGCAAATATAAAGCAAAAGCCCTTTATCGACATCAATCCAAATGGTCGCGTTCCAGGTAAGACACTGGTGCCCTATCATGAATGCACCGTTCCTACTAAGACCTTCCAATACCAGCTATCGAAGACCCAAACACCGACCTCGTCCTCTGGGAGTCCGGCGCAATCATTCAGTACATCATCGAGCAATACAACACACAAAATCTCCTTTCGTACCCCACATTCAAAGAAAAACAGCAGCTCAACCAATGGCTGTTCTTCCAGACCAGTGGCCAAGGGCCTTATTTCGGACAAGCCGCATGGTTCCACGTGCTGCACTCTGAGAAACTCCCTTCGGCCATCTCCCGCTACCAAACCGAAGTGAAACGCATCCTTGGCGTTCTGGAAGGCGTCTTGGAAGGACGAGAATGGCTTGTCGGCGATAAGATGACTTTCGCTGATTTATCCTTTTCTACCTGGAATGACAATGTTGATTCTTTGTTGTCATGCTTAGCAGAGGAGAGGTTCGATGGATTCCCGAATGTGAAAGCCTGGCATGGCCGGATAATAGAGAGGGCGGCGTGGAAACGTAGTATGCAGAGGAGGGCTGAGTTGATGGATAAGCATAACCTACGGCGTACAGGTTTGCCAGAGGGAGTTAATAGTATGGAGGAATACCAAGCCTACCTAAAGGATAACAAATAGATAGACGATTTGTTATAGACTAGACGCAAGTAATGCTATAAATGTGTCACAGTTATTAGGATCTGAGGCAATAGATAAGCAGTCAAGGCTAATCACGCTATATATAAGACTATAGGGCGTATAGAACCCTAACCTATATAATGCCACGAACTTATCTAAGTTTACAAACTGATCTGGTTGATGGGAATAGCCATGATCCTGCCCTCGGTCTCGTCAGTATGGCACTTCATCACAGCCCGAACCGTCCTGGTGTTTTCATTCGGTGTTTTCATTCGGTGTTTTCATTCGGTGTTTTCATAATATCGCCCCTGCGCAGCTTCTCAATCGGGATCTTCTTCTCGGTACCGCTGACGGGATCTACCACTAGAACTCTCGTGTGACCCGCGAAGCACGAGCTCTTGACGTTTCTATACCGGGCTCATGTTGGATAGGGGAGGTGGAGGAGTGATAGGGCCATGAGCTACTGCGTCGTAGGGCAGAGGTGCGGGCAGTGAGCCGAAGAGGCCATCGAGCACATCGAGCTGGTCGCAAAACGGCTGCCTGCCTTGCCATAGCGTTGCGTACCCGGGTCCTTGGAACGAGAAGCACTTCTGGAAACACCACCTGCGCATCGCTGCAATAATGCCATTGGACAAACATTTGTTGGGGGCTAGCCGTCAGTGAGGACCATTAGCGTTGCTGTTATGTCCAAATCGCCGCTGAACTGGGCGAGTGCGAGTCTCATTCCAGACCACAGGTGGGTGGAGGACTCCAGCTGCATGCTCAAGATCTTTTCCTTTGCCAACTTCTTGTTCCCACTGTTCATGGGAAGACGCTTGAGGAGGACCTGTTGGAACAAGTGTTATCAGTGCTACATCGTCAGGTAATGAAAGTAGTTACTCTACAGTTGGCCGAGAAGGTTACGATACAAAACGTATCGTGCTCATTAAGACTCTCGGCGATAGTGCATGCCGCATGCTTAGTTAAACCCAGCACCGTGCACCCTTTTGCTGTGACTCTTCACATTCCCCGCTTGGTGGCATAGGTGCTGGATCATTCATGCTGTAAGACACGTCAATCAACAGCGCGATTTCAACAGGCCCGCGGCTCTAATCCATGGCCGGATCCGTTGGCGGGACCACCTTAACGATCAGGCCGTCGTCCTCGACCCGGCGAATCAAGGCTTCGCAGTCGATTTGCGGCAGGACGTCTTCTTCTGCCATTTCCGAAATGGGGATAGGTATGACGGTATCTAGATTAGATTTCTTCTCCTCGTCTTTGATGTGGAGATCTATGCATGTTAAGCTCTCTAGCATGACAAAGTCGTCGCCATCATCCGTCTCGCCCTTCTCGTCGTATCTGATCACCTGGTCATGGGGAGCCATATGTGCTGCCTTGAGTTTCGTCACTACGATGAAGTGATGGACCGTTCAGGTTTGTTGGGAGCAGTGTCTTTACTTCCATCCATAGGCTGTCAAAGTAGAGGTCCAAGTTCGAAGAGATAGTCCAACTGCCCGGGTGCAGGATTCTTGGGATGAAAGATGCTTTGGTGGATGGAATGACTTCTCATTTATATACGTCGTCCTGGTGTATTACAAGTGGAGACTGCCGAAGGAACCATGAAAGGTGTGGAAGACAGCCTTGGAAATGCGTCAGTGGGCCTATAATGAGGGTATGGTGAGAGGCAGGGTCATGGTGTGATGGCCCTAACAGGTATTCTATCGCGGTTTCTAACTTTCTTCCTAGAAACCTTAGAAACCCTTCTCTTTTATTCTTTTATAGAGAGGAACAACTTCTAACAACTAAAATAAAGAAAAGAAATAAGCTAAAAAGTATAATTGTTTTCTACTTTTTTTAAGGTAGTTTCTAGTGTAGTTTCTAATGTAATTTTTAGATTTCTATACAAAAATATTATAAAACCTTATTTTATATTAGTATATAGGGCTTAGGGTCAGGCATATGGTGGCTCACATTAGGGACTTCAAGAAAATTAAAAGTTCTACTGTTATGGTTATGCCAAACAGACTTACCTAATATTACAAGAGGAGGAACCCAGCTTAGAATCTAGACGAATAGGAGATTGAGTGGCTTAGTGGGATCTTTCGAGATCTAGAGGTTTATAATCTCGACACGTAAAGGAGTCACGTAACAGATTCGTGGATTCGTCGTCACGAATCTAATGAATCCTCGCCAAGAGCTTGTGTATATAAACTACTAGGTAGTTGTAGACATATCCTTATCATTAATCTACGATATAGTCCTCCTATATCCTATTCTATTAAAGCCTACTACGTAACTCTCTCTATAGTACCTTACTACTAATACTGGATTACCGTTTACCCTTACGTGGCCTAGCACCCCTTCCTGTTCCCCTTATGTCTTACTATATCCCAAAAAGGTAATCCCCAAGTTGCCCCGTTACACATACAGTATATGTATTACGTCCCGAACCCCTTGGGCTCACCAAGGATTCGTCTTGCCCTATCTCATGATAGCTAATACATCCCGTTCTATTCTATCCTCGTGCTATTGCTCTGCCTACCTACGTACCCCTCACACTTCCCTCGTTCTAACCTAACGTCGATCTTAGGGGTGGAGAGAGAAAAAGGTACTTCTTAGAATCATCCAACAATTAAGAAAAAGAATATCCTCTTTAGCCATAACATGCCGGCCTACCATATTAATAACGCGAAATATCGGCTTAAGGTTAGGACGGTCAATCTAGACCTTATTGTCTAGATATCTAATATAGAATTATATCTACCGTAACTTCCCTATCCTAAGTTCTTATTCGTCTATTAGATTATGGCGGCCACCCACGATAGTAAAATTAGTAGTGTCCCCTAGTTCTTAGATATCGTCTTTCTTTAACTTAACAAATTTATTATTTCTATAGAATAAGTAGTAAGGTTTATCTCGTCCCTTTAGTGCCAGGCCTTCGTAACTATGTCTGCCAGTCAGGTTTGGTGTCTGCCTCACCCATCGATAAGTGCCTGCAGCGCTACGATTGATCAATTGGCAGACCTGGATTCCTAGCCTGTATTTTCTTTATCATCAACATGAACGTTCAGGCTCCATGACCTTCGATCGCATAGCCACAGTTTCATGGCCATGTTGGCTCCTGTGCCTACGGGGGGCTATGCACTTCCTGCCGCATGATATGCAGATACAACGGAGGCGGCGCAGCACAATGCTCAACCAATCGCATCTGCTCTCCAGCCGCTGTACAACCAGGTGTGCTGTTTTTTGCAATGTTTTTTAAATCGCCCTCGCCCATATGTCGACTGCACTTGGGATGTCAAGAAGTTTCCTCATTTCCAAGTCTAACTTCCGAAAATTCTGTCTCACAAATGTGCTTGCGCAGCACTTCTGAATCAGAATTGTCTCAGCCTTGCCATGGATGCATCGACAGGACTTATTGAAGTGTACAGAGGAAGCGACCCCATCGTTGAGTAAGTCGCAAGTTTGCTCTTGAAATTCTCATGCTCAATAATCAATCAGCATCGTTGCAGTACACGGTCTCAATGGTCATCCCCTCAAAACATGGACAACAGAAAAAACCAAGAAATGTTGGCTTGAAGATGAAGATCTGTTGCCTGGATACCTGAAACAATCCCGCATTTTGACTTTTGGCTACAACGCCGCAGTTGCAGCACTTCTGGGGAAGACATCCTCGGACCACATCATGCAGCATGCTCACACACTTGTGGCAGAGTTGGTGGCCGATCGCGAAGTAAGTTCACTGTCAACCTCGGCAGGCCAGCGTCTCAAGTGTATCATAGCTTGAAGGAGCTTCACAGCGACCCATCATATTCATTTGTCACTCATTGGGTGGAATCATTGTCAAACGGGTAAGTTGAACGGCACCGGGAAGCGCTTTTCTGCTTTATGATTGACATACACCCAGGCTCTTGCATATTCTGCAGGCAGAACTAGCAAATTAGTTCAACACCTCCACTCAATCTACGTCTCCACATACGGCATTCTTTTTCTTGGTACGCCTCACAATGGCAGTAACAAAGCCAGTCTGGCCTCAGTTGGTAGTCGGATGATCAGTGCGCTAGCACCGTCCAAAGTTGTGGATACCGAGAGCCAACTTGCGGATGCATTAGCGCAGGGCTCTGAAGTATTGCAGAACATCACAGATATGTTCGTTCCGCTAATGAAGAACTTCCGTATCTATTTCTTCTGGGAGCAGGAGAAGACAAATTTCGGGGCTACTCTGGCTTACGTACGTTATTATGTTCGCTGAACCTGCGCTCTAGATCGGGGCTGCTAACATTGTATTAGGTTGTGGAAGAGAGCTCAGCAGCCCCGATCCTCGATAACACGGAAAGAGCGGGTCTTCCGTATGGACATAGCACCATGGTGAAATTTGAGAGCCGGTCTGCGCCTGGATTTCGTCTTGTGGTCTCAGCTTTGCTGCGGTACTCCAAAGAAGCTCCGAACGTAGTCTCGAGCCGATGGGTCGATGCACAGGAGATGCTCAAGGTTAAGCGACGGAACGAAGCTGCAGAGCTGATGCAGGAGTAAAGCATGGGTTGAAAACGCAGCATGATCTTTCTTTGTGCATCAGGTCGAAGCTTATTGCTCGGACTAACACCTCATTGACGGTAGGTATGAAACTAGCTTACACAAACCTTGCATCCCTCCTTGATAGAAATCACGAGTGTCATCGTTTGTTTTTCCACGCCTACCAGTTCAACTAGCTCTCCCTCAGGGAGCTTGATAGATGCAAAACGCTGTAATAAACGTACAGTCACATATGCAGCTTCGGTGAGCGCGAAGTCGACTAAAATAAGTTGTCAGCATTATCAAGTTCCAGTTTCTCTTTTCTAGTTCCAAGAACTCACGCCCAAGACAAATTCTAGGGCCCCCGTGGAATGGCAGATAGCCCCATTTTGCATTCGTTGGGTTGTTGTTCATTGGCATCTCTTCGTCCCATCTCTCAGGGCGGAACAGCTCAGCGTCCATTCCGTAGAGATCCGGCCGTCGGTGCATGGAATATACGCTGAATGCCACAGCGCTTCCTTTGGACATGAGGACTGGGGATTTCCTATCAGCCCCCCCCGTTGGGAGGACCGTGGTTCTCGTTGTGGTGCGCGTATTTACGGGGGAAACGGATGGATAAAGCCGTAAAGCCGGGCAAGTTAGTATTGTGAGGAAACTCACTTTGAGGAATATCTCTTACTCTCTTTGAGCACATTGTTCAGATATAGCATTCTTCTCAGATCGTCTCGGGTCAGCGGAGTGTCCCTTTTGCATGATGAAGCGATTTCTGCGCGTAGCTTTTCCATGACTTTTGGGTGGTGGATAAGTAGAAAGCTGTTGCAACTCAAATATCAGTGGTAGACTGCACAGAATGCGTTGAATTGTGACTCACAACGTCCAGGAAAGAAGACAGGCTGTTGTATCTCTACCTGCAGCTAGGAGGTTGATTATCTGGCCTCTAAGTGCATCTCGATCCGATGTGTTCTTTGCTACAGTATCCAAAAAGACATATCGCCCTGAATCTACATTTGCGGAGCGCTCGGAGGAAAGATTACAATCAATGATCTGATCGGCAAACTTGTGAACGTCGTGGCAGGCCTGTTGAAATTCTCTTCCGTTGATGAGCCAATAGAGATCGAGGAGTCGAAACCTCTTCGTCACCCACTGTTGAGCGGTGTTGAAAGAATTGGCGAACGTATTCTCTTCAATCGCTTCCGGAGTGATTAAGCTACGAACCGATTCACCGAATAAGAAAGCAGTAGTTGTGTCGAGCGTTAAGCGAAAGAAAAGTGGCTGCAAGTCAACCGTTCCATTGCTCTCTTGGAGAAGGTCTATTAAATTGTCTACTGCGGGCCGGAATACCTCGAGATTCTCATATTGCTTATGTTGCAACTGCGGTCGGAGGATATCATGAGAGTGCTTCCACTCAGCTCCCTCTTGGGTGAAGATGCCGTCACCGAACATTTGGGAAGGTGATGTCTCGACGAGGGCCCATTCCAAAATCTAGATATCATTAGCAAGACTCCATGTTATATGTAACTACGCGCACCTTTGAAACTAGTCGAGAAGATCGCCTCAAGATTCGCTGGCTCTATCGTGCCGTACGCTTTAGTACCCAGAAACTTCTGTTCAAGCGTACTACCAGTCTGCCGGAAATGGAAGAGGAAGAGTTCCATCAATCGTGACTCTGCATCTGCACGGAAAATCTGCTCGAGGCGGTCGACTCCGAAAGGTCTCTGGTTTTGGAGTCTGGGGGCCTGCTGGCAACCATAACGTTGACTGATGGCTTCATCTTCCTACTCTATTGTCAGAAGAGCTTCAAAACTGCAACATGGTTAAAGCCATACCGCTCGCCTCTTCCGTTGGAATATATACTGGACCACAATTCCCACGAATATCGTGAACCCTGCGAGAATGAGTGTGCCGAGCCTCATCTTTGGCTGGAGCCTTCGGGATGTGAGAAAGATCAATCACTCAACATATAAATGGGCCTGGTTGGGCTACAATATTTGTTGTTAAGTGTGCTTTAGAGTCAGTCGCCGTGACGCATACAATATAATTATTGGACATTCGCAAAGTCTGCCTCAGGGAGGTGGTGTGCGAAACAAAACATCTCACAACCACGCCGCAATCTTTCCAAACTCATCCTAGCGGCGCCTACCTTTGGTCCATGAGGACATTGGACCGCTCGCCAAGACCAGGCTAATTCGACACAAGGGTCCTTGAAGGGTCCTTGAAGCCTGTTGGTGTCCTGCAATCATGAGCACATTGTGCGGCGCTTCCATGGCCAATGAAGGATGAGTGCAGAATGAGTGCAGAATGAGTGCAGGCATATGATACCCCAATCAGACGTTTCACGCTGACACTGCCGGCGAATCTCGGGGCGAATCCCGTGTCCCCCTTCCCGTATGTGCCGCTTTGCGCCCCACCCGTGCCGCCGAACGATGGTTTAGAGCGACTCTCCCCCATGGGGTTTCTCCACCTCACGACTGTATGAGATGTGTCAAATATGGTATCATGGCAATCACTCTGATCACTGGACAGCAACCACCATCGCAGGGAATTTCTGAAGCGCTTGTTGAGTATGCTCCTCTCCAGCTCACCTAAATTCAGTGCGACTGATATATCTCTAGTATTGTCGCGGTTCATGGCATTTTCGAAGACGATGAGCACACCTGGACAGAACCTGCCAGCAAAGTCTCCTGGCTGCGAGACTTGCTGCCCACAAAACTACCACACTGTCGAATTCTAAAATACGGCTATTCCATAGAAGCGTTTACATCGCCTGGGGTAGACTCCTCAAAGTCAATACTCACTCACGCGCAAAACTTGGTGGCTGAGTTGTATGCGGATCGCGATATAGAAAATGCGTCGAGTCGGCCAATAATATTTGTCTGCCATGGATTTGGTGGACTTCTGGTGAAAAGAGCATTAGCTCTGTCCCAGTCACGGGTGAACTCATCGGTTCTTCATCTCAGGTCCATCTTCACTTGCACTTACGGGATACTGTTCTTCGGCACACCTCATGCAGGGATACACGATAAGGCAATTTTCCTCCGGGACACAGAGAACTCAGGCCCGAGTCAATTCATGCTTAGCCTCGCGACCGGCTCTCAAATGTTGGATGAGATCAACGATCAATTCGCGCCTTTGATGGGAAGATTTTCTATATTTAATTTCTGGGAATCTATACCAACTCATCACAATGGACAGCAATTCTGCGTTGTCGAACAGGAATCAGCTGCGCCAGCATGCTACGATGTAGAGAAATGTGGGTTACTAGCAACGCATTCAGGTATGACCAAGTTTGAGGGACTTTCGGATCGCAAATTCCTGGTAGTCCTTGAGGCTCTTTCGCGCTACTGTCGACTTGCGCCTGCACTCATAGAGATGAGACAGCAGCAAGAAGCAGAATCTGTGAAACATAGACGTCAGCAAGCGGCCGAGGAATTGTATCAATCTCAGTTTCAGCCTTTGCCAAACATCGATGCAGGGTCTCCATCTTACAATCAATGGTCGCTCATTCCGCGCAAATCTAGCACCTACTTTACAGGTCGACAGAAGCATGCACAGGAGTTAAGAGGCATGCTCGGCGCGATTCGCAGATATGATAGCCGCGGCATTCCCAAGGTTGTGGTGATATATGGTCTGGGGGGTTCAGGCAAGACACAGTTCTGCTTGAAGTACGCAGAAGATAATAAACTGAAGTAAGCACCCTAGTCATCAGGGCTACAGTTATGACAGCCCGTACTAATTTGACTCATGCAGATACTGGGGAGTCTTCTGGGTGGATGCTAGCAGCGAAAAGAGTCTAGAATCCGGCTTCGCATTCATTGGCACCCAGCTAGGTCGAGGACCTTCCATGGCCTCTGCTATTCATTGGTTATCGCAATGCAAAGAGCCGTGGCTCTTGATCATTGATAATGCGGACGATCCAGATGCAGATGTATCTTCTTACTTTCCAAGCGAGGGTAACGGCCACGTTCTTATTACGACTCGGAATCCAAATGCTGTTGAGTATTCAACGGCTGGGAATCATCTGCGCTTCCGTGGTATGGAACCACATGACGCCATAAATCTCCTCTTGAAGGCCGCAGATCCAGATCCGAAACGGTCCTCGCGACCGACGACTCCAGGAAGATGGCAGCTTGCCGAAGGCATTGCCATTGAACTTGGCTACTTACCATTGGCAATTGCGCATGCTGGTGCAACAATCCGTCGCAATATATATACGCTGGAGAGATACTTGAAATACTATTTACCACAGCGCAAGAATATGTTGAGTCACTCGAGAGTCAAAAGCCGAGATGAGGTTGATATCATCACGACTTGGGAGATACCTTTCCAAAGAATCGTGAGTCGCGCATCCATAGAACACCGGGATGCTGTAGACCTGATGCATATTTTCGCCTTCATGCATCACGAGTCAATCCCCGAACACATTTTCCAGAGATCATGGCATATTTTGAGGGAGCCAAACTTTCCTCTGAAGCATTGCCCAGATGTCCTCCAGCCTGTGTGGAACGAAGAGGCACAGGCTCGGTTCCGGAGAGCAATTCGTGTTTTATGTGATCATTCTATCATTGACTATGAGCCGAACAAGGGCTCTTGTACCATGCATCCAGTAGTTCACAACTGGGCTAGGGATAGGCTCGATGAGGATGACCAGAAACGATGGCTGCGGTGCACAATGGCGATTCTAGCACACTGCATTACGACCGAATTAGAAACCTCGAGACGATCCTTTCGAGCACTCCTCCTTCCTCATATTGGTTCATGCCTCAGATTCCACGAATCTCAGCCCAAAAATACTCGAAACACGATATACAGCGCAACAGAGATGGAACTGTTCGCGAAAGTGTATGCAGAGAACGGCCTATGGCAAAGAGCCCGCAGATTGCAGGACATAGTAGTCGATATTCGAGTGTCATCGTTGGGGAAAGGACACGAGGATACAGTTCGCGCTAAGATCAACAAGGGTCAATCACTGTGGAATTTGTTTGAAGTCAAAGAGGCTATCAAGACGCAGAAAGAAGTCTTGAATCTGCTGCGATGGCGCCGCCCCAGCTTCGCTGAATGGACTGTGTGGCCAATCTGGGAGCCTATACATGTTCCATACTGTATTGCTCTAGGAGAAATCACACAAAGTCTGTGGCTTGCAGGACAAAGAAGCTGGTCGGAGCATTGCGGAAAGCGCGCTGTAGATGGTCTGACTAAGCGCCTCGGGACTGTTGATCCCCTAACTCTGAAAGCCATGTTTCACTTGGCTCGTACTTACTTCCATGTTGGTAAGGAAGAAGAGAGTTGGGAACTTCTAGTATGGGTGCTGAAGTTACAAAAGCGATTCTTCGGAATGGACCACCCCGACACACTGATGACCAGAAATGAGCTTGGCATGCTCTTATGCGCGAGAAAGAAGAACCTCAGTGTGGCACGAATATTGGTAGAGAATGTCCTCATTGCAAGAAGACGAATACTAGGAGAGGAACATGCCTACACACTGTGGTCAGTGAACGATCTTTCTAAAATCTATGTCGAGCTTGGTCGCTCCCATGATGCCGCAAATATGCTGGAGAACATCATTCCGATTGTCAAAAGGACCTTAGGAGAGGAACATGTGGGAATGACTCTGACACGGTCCAACCTTGGGAAAGCTTACTTTATGTCAGAAAGATGGGAGAAAGCTGAAGAGACAGTAAAACCTCTACTTGATACCATTAAACAAGAGCACCCTGACTCGCTTCACAACAAATATGGGTACGCGCAGATACTGTACAATCTTGGAAGACTGGATGAGGCAGAGGCTTATTGCAAAGAGATTCTGGACCAGGTGATCAAGAGCAAGATTATTCCATTGAGCGATTCACGTACTATAGCAACGGCCGACTTGCTCAACATGATCTACCAGCAACAAGGCAAGGAGCAGGAGATTGCAAAACTTCAGAAGAAAGTACCTGGTGTCGGGCTAGTTAAGAATGAAGACCGCTTCGATCCCTACGCTGTCAGACGTGGATCTAATCAACATCCACCAACTCCAAACCTTGGTGCACGATTGCGAAATGATTCGTCTTCGAATGAATCAGCAAAGTCCTCCATGGCTAACCAAGAATCACGAACTCAAGATCCTCCTCGCCGTCTTGCTGTCAGTCGCACGTTCTGATAGTATTCAGCATTGATGACTTGGCTGGGTTTTGCAACAGACACCACGCCACGTTTTAAATGTCATCTTGACTCTGGAGATTAAGTCTTGAAGCGTGGACGCATGAATCAATTCGTATTCCGCTTGGTTGCTATTTCTAGAACATGGGGAAATGGGGAAACGCAGTCTGAAATAACCATATTTCAGCATACTACCTTCCTGAGTAAAGATATGGGAGGATCGCGCAAACAACAAGCTTAGCGCCAGTAGCAATGTCATACAGTGCAATCTAACAAATACATATGCTGAAGTGGTATATAGACACAAGAGTCTGTAACATTGTCTTTACCCTCCGCTCTTTACATGAGCTCCTGTCTGTCATCTTAGAACAAATCCTAGGCAAGTTCGGTCCGTTGAGTCGATGAAGAACTTCATTTGTCCCACCGGATTCGCGGTCCCCCTGACTTACGGTATACAATCTGTGAATTCTTTCAACGGGACACCACCTCTGACTAGATGTATGCCTCAAACAATGTGTCAATGATTGGTGCAACAATTTCCCTTATCCAACACGCGATGGAATTCACGGGGGTTCCCAGTGGGGACTAGCGCCTACTAGCATTGGCTTAGCTCTCAAGCCTCTCTACTTCCTTAGAGAGCTCTATCCTCCCTAGACATCAATCAATTCTGTTTGTACTACCCTTTTTTGTACAACTTTGTTGTGTATTAGCCTTGTATTATACATAGTATCACCAGATACTATACAGTGCTAAGTGAGCCTAACTGTTTGTTAAGATGTAAGGAAACCAGAGCCAATAGAGGAAACCCTACAGCGTTACCAGATAATAGAGTAGCTATGTTATGGTCAGACCAAACAGGTTCACGTCGTATCACAGGAGGCGCGGGCCTCGGGAGGACCACCTCCGCGTATTGGACGAATGGGAAATCGAGTGGCTCAACAGGGTGTACGAGGATCCTGAGGATCACAACCTGGACACATGAGTGAGTTACGTGACGGATTCGTTCGCCAAGCACCACGAATCCCTCTCAGGAGCTTGAATATATAAACACGTAGGAAGTCTTCATTAGGAAGACATTGTCAATCCACGATTTAGACCTCCTGCATCCTGTTCTATCGAAGCCTACTGTGTGACGCCCCCTATAGCCACTCCCCAGTATCCGATTGACGTTCACACCCATGTGATTAAGTACCGCTTCCTGCCCCCTCATTTCTTACCAGACCCCTTCGAGGCTATCCCCAAATAGTCCCGTTACACTTACCCTTAAGTCTTAATAAAAGCTAAGTTAGCACTTGCTAGCTCTCTAGCTAATATTAATAAGTACTAATAAAAACTTAGCTAATACTAGTTATACTAACTAATAATAGAATACTATCTAGAAATTAGCTTAACTCTTATAAAAATAACCATACCTACTATATTAATAATAAATTCTTAAACTAACTATTGAGGCACAGCTGCTTATCGCATTATGGATCAAGAGCGGCATTATTACACCTGAGTTTGGGGAGAAGCCGTTGATGGGTGTTGATGGGTGTTGATGAGGATATTAACGAAGATACGACTAATGAGGACGATATTAGCGATGCTAGTAGCGTAGCAGAACAGGAAGAAGATTACTATAAAGAATAGAGACAATTTAAAGAGTTGGCAGGTGAATATCACAATTAAATGAGTCTATCTTAGATACCCAAAAACTTCACCACCATGCTAAGATTGGGTGGCGAATATACAAGGACTACTGCTTGCTTGGATATTGTATTCTGCTGCTTGATTGATAGATATAAACAAGAAGGAGGTCTGCTTGCTTTTTGATTGATTATCGGTCACCCTGTCGTATGCTTGCATAATATAACTATTCAGAAGGTTTAATAGTTTATTTTTATGATAGGGACAAATCTTGTTTTAGGAATAAATCTCAAAAAGCCAGAGATAAATCATACCAACCATAAGCATAATAATGAAAAAACCCTTGACTTATAATGGTTTCAAAACAACCAACCGGCCCCTACTCAGTGAATAATCAAGGGAGAGGCTACAGACATGCCCCAAAACACCGTATTGTGGCACTCTATACTGCCAAACGAACGACCCTCCTGACTCATTCCTAATACGTCCTTACGTGCGAGGCCACCTATCCATTCTTCAATATCATTTCCCCTGAATTCCATCTCATCCAATCTACGGCGATACAGGCGGTGACTGCACCGGCGATGTCGGCGCACTCCCCGGAGTTCCAAACGACAGCGTCCGATTATGTTTGAGATAACTTACTCTCAACGGCGCACCCGTCGCTTTATCCACTGTGGTCCCCGGAGCCGGATGTTCTAACGCCGTGACCACAATCTCTGTCGGACTCTTACTCTCATCGTAGTAGATTATGAGTCGTGCTATCACGCAAAGACACCCGATTATCATAATTGTAACGCCTAGCTTGGCGGTTCGCGAATCGAGGCCGTATTTCCAGAGCTGGACGCTGGCGTAGGAGGAGAGGGTTGCTGTGGTGCGAGAATGGGTTTTGAGGTCTTGCTCGTGCGTGTTGCGGGCTGAAGGCGCTGTGAGAGTCGATGTGTTGTACGGGATCATGGAGAGCGCTTGGACAATCGAGTATTGGTGGAGGCTGTTGAAGGTTCTCGCGTAGCGTCTATTGCCATCTTCCTCATTTGGGGAGTCGTCCTGGCCGCCTAGCCACGTTTGTGCTGCACGTAGAAATTGAGTGTTAGATGATCGAGAGCCTGGTACGACGCCGTCTGTTCTGTTCACGGACCAAGCGAGAAGCAACCAGTCAGGGTGAATGCTGAGGATTGGTGAAGTGTCATTGTCGGGCGGAGCGCTTGGGCTATCATTGAGGACGTTCAGTTCAATAAGGCTCAGAATATTTGAGAGCGGTGATGGATTGAGGACATAGTTGGCGAAGCTAAGGTAGAATGCCGCATGACAGAGTATTTGCATGTCAGCAGCATCGCTTGGTAATGAATACTCAAACGTTAGCGAACTACCTGAGATGTTGATATTTTCGGGGGCTGGTGGTGCTGATAGCAATGCTTCCCAGTCACATTCTCCGGTGTTGCACCTCTGGAAGTCGTCATGCGATAGATAGGTTGCTCGGTCAGTCTCCCATACGCTAACGGTTAAGTCAGCTGGTTGGTCCTCCGAGGGAAATGCGTCTGCAATAACGAAACGTGCGAATGTTTGGGTCGTGTCACTCCAGCCAGAACCCCAGCGAATGCACTTGGTGTCTTCAGCCCGTGGGAAGCATATCACCTCTCTATTGTCGTCGATACGATTCACGACTAGAGTGTCCCGAACACAGTCATTTCCCATTCCAATGATTGGACCTTTCCGTTGCAATCTTGCTTGTAATGCCTGGTTGAAGCGAACAGAATCTGGATAGCGTGGATCGTTGGCGTTGTTAAGAGAGAAAGTTGTTGTGAAATAGTAATTATTCAGATCTGTCGAGAACTCTCGCATTGTTTGTCGAGTGGGCACCCAAATCGTACGAGAAGTCTCGGAGATATTGAGAGTGGCTGTGACATTGCCTTCGTGTATCAGAGGAGGAATAGCATTGGCTTTCCTACTAATGTCTTGGTTTCTCGATGATACTGCCATGTCCATGAAGTCATCTAGTGTTGCGGCGTACATGCTGGAGGAACAGGAGTACAATCCTTGTGCGAGTTCTTCGACTGAACAACCCGGTGATATTATCTCAGTGCCTGGAGGCTCAGATGATTTTGGGCCGAGAAATGCGATGTCATCGTTCTGGTTGATGTCAATCCAGTTCAGTGTCGGAAGCACGAGTATCGCGGTCGAAGTGCCCATGAGATTCGCTACGATACTCAAGAATGCGACGAGCGCGATGAAGCAATACAGGATGAAATGTTGTCGTTTGGTATCTTTAGGAGGAGTACTCGACTCAGCTGCTTCGCCCTCAACGGTAGCCGTGTTGATTACGGTGGCAATGTTCTCTGGTCTGTTCGGCATAATAATGCTGCTAGGAGCGGGAACGGATGGGATGCTAGTTGCGACACCCTTTCTCTTCTCTCTTGCAATATTGATGAGAATGGTCATGAGGCTCTTGAGATACAATATGTCCAGGAACTCAGCGTAGGTTGTTAGAAGGCTCAAGGGAAGTAGATTCTTCTTCGCTAGTCGGAGTGCAACGTTATACACCAGATTGCCAGCGACGAACATGAACCAGATTTCGAGGGCTTTAGCAACAAGTTGTAACGCCCCTAGGATGTCATGGTTCTTCTCGTCAAGTGCCTGAACCTGCTGCACTTGGTTGGTCGAATACGGATCGATACGGCATTCCAAACCATCGCAGCCAATTCCCGCGCCGATAATGTGTCCCTTGAAGTTGAGAACAAGAAGGGCAATCGCTGGGCCTAGCCATATTAAGCCGATAAAGAGACTGAAGACGTTCTTAGGTGCAAAAGGTCGTCCTGCCTTGGGGTATGTAGCTGGGGCCAGGTTAACTATGGGTTTGCTCGTGTGTGGTACATGCTCGTTGTCGCCGTAACCTTCTTCAACCTTCTTAATATCGTCTCCCATTTCGGAAAAACCTCCGCTGTTATCAAATCACAACTTGTACTGGGACTTGCAATAGGAGCAATAAGATTAGACAATTTGGTGATATAAAACAGAAGGCAACCTGAAATGGGCTCATCAGCTTGCGGAATAAGTACTGTGTGCTTGAGGCTCTGGGCGTACAGTCAGCTGGACATATCAGTATAACCCCAGCACATTTGTCCTACCCTGTTATAGGAATACAATAAGTGGACGAATAATAGCGTCTTAGTCGGCGATAGGATAGCTGTCAAATGCTGCAATCTCGAATGCGGCCCGCAATGCAGGGTTTCCCGGCGCAAGGCTCCAATCATGGTGGTGCCAAAATACCAGGCCAAGTCGCCGGATTTGGATAATTGTAGCAAATTGCGGCGGGTGGTGTTCTCTGGCAGCTGAACTCTGCAGGACGGCAACTGGGGTAGAAAGGCTGAAGCCCAACCCTGTAGGTAACTCAAGACCGTCTAGCCGGAAACAGTGACGGATGTAGAGATAGACACCTGGAATGCCCTTTGTAGAATTAATCTGAACCCAATTCCTTTGGTCGGCGACATAGTGAATCCCTGCAAATGCCGCCATCTCCATATGCCACTTCATGAAGCATTGCCCTTCCACTCCGTCGGTGGAAGGGCGCACAATAGTACGAGGTAAGCAGCCATTGGTACGCTATGGTTGAGGCTCCAATTTCCTGGGGTCGTTGTACTGCACAGAGTTAAAAGGAGCGGACAGGAACGACCTGTTTCAATACTCCAACTTCATCACACATCAATATCCCTTCATTAATACTGCAATACCTGTTAGAATCACCTGATATCTTACAATGTTATTCCGCACATCTCTCGTCGTGTTTCTCGTTTCTCTTACTCATCATACTTTTGCTCAGACTGACACCCCGGCCCCCACGGCTTCCCCGTCCCCATCGCCAGGTCAAAGCTGCAGAGATATAGTCAACGCGAAAGGAGCGGGGCGATATAGCGATAACTTCGATTGCGGCGCTGGGGGAGGTGCAAATGCTGACAGGAAGGGAAGGACTAATTTTATTCCAAGAGACGATGCGCCACCTCCAGCGGCAAACAAGCTTCGACTTCTCATGGGCCGTCAAGATGGAGGTCAAATCTACGAATACCAATCCGCTCCAGGAATCATAGACTCTGCTCAGTTAAGTTCTTTGACAGGTGGTATCATCAACACGTTTGACACCACCGGGAATCTTGGTGGAAACCCGCAGGTCGTACTGTCGCAGGGAGAACGAGGCTCGGCCTTCTCTGCTGAGGAAGTTGTCCGCCGCAGCCTCTTCCCTCGAGCTCTTTGCAACACTAGTACTGCTCCTATAGAGCTATACTCTGGGTTCGGAAATAAGGTTACTATTGTTGAGGCTAATATTCCGTATGATGGAGGAATCATCCACATTACTGATGGGTAAGTACCATATGCACACTCACGTACGCTCCACTCTGCTAATCAAGACAGCTTCTTTACTCCTCCCTCAACGCTTTCAGATACTGTAGCATCAACGGCCTCAGTCTCGACGTTCTCGTCCTACTTAGCTCGCTTAAACTCCTCTCTTGATTCTACTCCTAGCATCACAGTATTCGCCCCTAATAATGACGCTTTCCTTGCCAACTTGAACAGTAATACGACTCTTAACCCTGGAGAGATTGGCGGCTTCCTTGACGCACATGTCATTGAGGGCTTTGCAGCGTATTCCCCACTCCTCGTATCTGGAGCTTCGTACAAGACAGCATCGGGCGCTCGAGTCAATATCAGCATTACACAAGAGGGAGTCCCAATAATCAATGGAAATGCAACTGTTGTTAAACCGGATATCATCATCGCTAATGGAGTTGTGCATGTCATTGATCAGGTATGTGACTCCTACGAGCCATCTAAAATGCCCCCGGCTAAGACCTATCTGTAGCTTCTATCTACGCCGTCATCATTCACGACCCCACCACCACCTGTGTTTACCGGAGCGGCAGGGCTCTCTCCATGGAGAAATACTAATAAGGGTGGTTTTGCGGGATTAATGTGGGCGGTCTCCCTTGGTGTTGGTGTCGCGCTTTTTGGAGCTTATGGATTTGGAGCTTAGTAAAGCAATGCTTAGAGCCCGTGCCGACCTGTACCGGTTTCGGATGGAGTCTATACTATTGGAAAGGCGCTGAGCCTTTGGGAAATATTTTTGTTTTGAGATCGCTAATGCCGGCTCCCACCAAGTATGTAATCCTAATAGTAATGTCCGTAGCCTTTTACCAATGTTCAGTGGGGTCCAAAATGGCGCTACAGTCTGGTTTTTGCTTTTTACTACTCTCGAATTGCGTACTGCATGCTGGCCAAAGTCCATGAACGCCGCCTTTGGGACCTGGAATCCTTTAGGTCCGGTCGGCACATGGTTTCGTAGTGTTGCAGCGGGCTGGGGGTGCATGAGGCCAATTAGGTTGGTGCTGACCAGGATATCGGGACAATAACAGCCTGGAACAGACATGTCTGAACGGGAGCGGGTCGTAATCCATTGGTGAAGCTGGGGCGGGATCCCATGGATGACCGACAACAGGTCCGTCAGGTCGGCGATTATTGATACCCTGCAAACTCATGACCCTGGCCATAATAGACGACGTGGTCGGGGTTGTAATACCCTTAGAGCTAATATTGAGGCTCTGCGGGGAGGAATGTCTGCCTTTCACTTGTACTTCAAGCATGCTCATTGGTCGCATGTTACACAAAGCCAGGGATCATGCTGCTGAAGGTTTAGTGGCTGGCTGAGGCGTGTTGTAATTACATGGCGTCCCAAAACGGCAACATAGACACTTCTTTTCGACATTGACCAGCCTGGCGTCCATCAGAATTGGGGCTTGAAATGCGTGTCATACTGGGTTCCGTGACGTCCGCGCATCATGCGCAAAGCGGTCGAAGCTCAAACATAGTTTCAGCACCAGACGTGCCAACTGGGAACAGCAGCGGGGGTAAGTCCACATCGACGATGAGAAGGAGCAGACAGCTGAAAGACTCTCAGTTGCCTTGGGTAGTTTTAGGCCTATCGAATGCTTCCATTGTATAACTTTTGAACTGCAGTAGCTGACGCGTCGAAGCCTGTGACAGAGGCTTGCAGCCCAAGAAATGCGGGTAGGACTAGCTGAGCGAGTGTGCTTCCAAGTAGACGAGCCATAACGGTACCTAGTTGCTTCTCGCCATTTACTCTTACCGAGCAACGAGCAACATACTACACAGGTATAGCACAGCCTAGTGCAATAGAGGGGTCCCGCCGGGGAACCTGGGAAGGCCAGGGCGACGAGAGGGGTTGTCTTCCTGGGAAGTCTCCACGGCAGGAGCTCGTGCAAAGATGGTATGCAGGCAGGTATGATTGATATGTACAACTGCTGTGTAAGTTTCGCTGAACCCTGGCTACTGTTGTTCACCCTGCATGCCCCCGCCCCCCAGGGCTCGGGATAGGCAGCTCTAGCTTCAATCACGTGCCCTGCTGACAAAAACCATGCCGACGAGCTACAATAATGACTACACAGTAAGAGCCTAACCTAGTTAACCTATACAGTACACTGCGTTGAAATGGGCCCTTACATAATTACAGAGTTGAAGTTGTATGGAGGCCCGGTTGTGCCTACTGGAGTTTAGCTCCCGCTTCTCTTCCAAGATTTTACCTGGCGCTAGCCTAAATTTGCCTTGTTAAGCGAGGCACGTGAGGGGTCGGCCCGCGCCCGCTATTGGCGCGTTAGATGGCAGTATCTGTTCGGCTGATATGCCTTGCTGCAAGATACCTCCAAGCTTTTGTGATCTGATAGGTCAAGGCATGCTCATCAGCATGTTTTATCCCCAACGACACACCAATAAATTATGAACAGTTGCGCGCGTGCTTAAACACTTGGCCTAGAAGGCAAGAGCATGGACTGCGTTCTGCCTGACTTGCCTCCCTTTGCAATCTGTACGGCATCGCCGATCTATTAAACAACCTATCCTAGGCAATTAAATTATCGAATGATATCGTTGCGAGAAGGCAAAATGAAAAGGTGGTATATGACGCATCTGCCATTTCTAACCTTCAGCTGCCGTGTTGACATTATCGCCGTTTCTACTGCAGCCTCGGCCTCCAGGCGCTCAAGCTCATTGCGATAGGCTCCCTTCGTGATGCCGGTTGCCAACCAATGCTTCGTGCACTCCAACATCTTGATTGTCGTCGCTTTAAGGCGGTATCGTGGCCAACCTACTTGACGACGAGCTCCCGAGAAGACTCGCTCAGCCTCTGCACTCATTGGCGGCGCAGCGAAAGACATCAATGGCTATACAGGCAAGTCTGGATACGAGCATTGCTGCGTAGGCTCAAGCCACTAGTAGAGTAGATTGCTGTCAATTGTGATGCTATTGGCCTTAACGAAGCGTTCGAAATCATCTTCAATGCTATCAAGCCGCTGTGCTTCACGCCTGAAGCGATCAAATGCCGACATTTTACTCCTCTCCTGCTGCTGCGATCCCTGGGGCTTGTATTACTTCTCCCGCCACTGGCGTACTCTATTAACCATAGGCTTGACGTACTCGCACTCATTTTCCTTCTTGAGATGCTCCCACTGCTTATCAAGGTACTGTTCGCGAAGGCCGGGGTGGAGGAGAATCGCGGAAGCGTAGACGGGAGATCGATCAGTGAGGCCGTAGTACTTATGGAAGAGGAGCCACGAGTGAGCGATGCGACTGTTAACAACTGGATTGTCCTTGTATTTATTAGCTTGCTAGCGGTAGCGGCTGTCAAAGAAGTCCATTGTAAGCAGCACATCATCAAGTGATGCTTGGTCGTTCTTCATACCCTTAGCTTCCTCCTACATAATGCTGCATGAATTTAAAAATTCGAAGCAACATGGTTTACTTTTAGGTCGATAGTGAGACCTTGTCATAGTTTTCTCGTCCTCTTCTTCTTCAGCCCGGTTTTCCACGATACCATTTCCAACATGCGCTTCCCCGGTGGTGATCCCGCGGTGGCGTAATCCTTCCTCTGTAGTCAAGCTGTCGCTCTGGGCCGGTGATGCCTCTGTAGGCCCGGACGAGTCTCTCCTTGATTCAGCTGAGTACTTCTCTCTTGGAGCGTCCTTTTTGATCTCTGCAGCAGTGGTAGGACCTAGCACAACGCTGGAGCGTTCTGGCGAACGCGCTCGCTCAACCTCCGGGGACATGGCCGGCACTTCTTCCGTGCGTGGTGGTAATATGTCATCAAGGGTCAAGCCTCTGACGACCTCCGCGTACGTTAGAACTCTCTCTGAAACAAGAGGCGCTGCTGGGTTCTTTTCAAAGGAGCAAGCGCTATCGCCCAGGTAAGGGAAGTCTTCCTCGCTCGCTTGATAAGGGATTGCGGTATGTTGAATATGGTAAACGAATGGTGTAGCCAATTTCACGTGTTGGTGTTCGATTTGCTCGGCCTTTTTGACTGGAGTTGGATAGCCTATTCTTCCTTTCCTGACGAGGGCTAGAATTGCTGGGCAGCTCATCTTGGCAAGCCTCAGGTTTCCGGAAGTGACATCGCCATCACTAGATCTCCCTACCGATGCATGTGAAGCAGCTGACTCTGCCTGCCCTACAGTAAGTGTCGGAGAGGGTGATCCAGACGACAGCCCACTCTTGTATAGACTCTGAATTGGCTTCGGCAGAGGGACCACTGTCATCTCTCTTGTTTCAGCTGACCTTGGAGAGATGATACATCCCCCTCTAGTCAGAGCTGGACGAACTGCTGTGCTTCGTTTAGAAACGCACATAGTGATATCAGGCTCAGGGGGGGTGAGCGGCGTCTCTTCCGGAAACAGCGGCGGTGTTACCGTTATATAACTCTGCGGTGTCTCTACTGAGGAACTGGGAGGCGTTTCTGTCCCCGATGCTGAAGGCGTAGGTAAAACCAGCTCGAGGGATTGAGCGTTTGCCCAACTGTGAGTACGTCTATGCTCTTTGATAGATGCTCGACTGTCAATCTCATTTCCCTGAGTGAAGGGAGGATCTTGCCCGCCGAGTCCTCGATTTTGAGTTTGGGCGATCAAAGTGGGGCTTGTTTCGTCATCGCTCTCAGAGCTACTCTCAGAGCTACTCCCAGAGGCAGGATCAGTCCCCGGAGTTTCGTCGCTACTGTGTTCTGTTGGAAGCAGCTCGTGAGCTCTGTCAGAATCTACTTCCCTTTGCTCTTGATTGATTCGTATCTTCCGCAAAGCGTTCCCAAGATATGGCGAGGATATACTTGGTGAAGACCGGTCTGAGGGGGATCGATCTGCCCAGGCCATTTCCCGTATCGCCTGGCCGGACTCTGATTTTGCGTTGTAAGTCGCCCCTGAACGTTCAGCTGTGTCCTTGTCGTCTAGACGTCGTTGGGGACGGAATTCAGCCTCGATCAGAGTCGGCGGACTGTCTACGATGTACTCTTCATAATGGTCGTCTCCGAGGCTGCCTGGCTGATCTGAGTATGACTCTGGATCTCGAGCTCTATCACCTGTGCGAAGTGCTCCGCTCTGTACTGGCGACTCCTTAGCCGCAGTCTCCACTCCGACTTTCAATAAGCCCTCGCTGTGATCGATAACCAGGTTGCTTCCCTGGCCATGTCGTACCTCGTCAGGAATGTAAGGCTTGGAGGATGCTGGAGCCCTCCTAGTCTTGGGACTTCCTCTCGAATTTGGGTTGTTCATGATATCAGCGTAGTCTACTTGATCACTCGCTTTCCTTCTGCCTCGCGGGGCCGGGGGCTTTCTAGGCGAGTCCGAAATGGTTATGTTTTCTGTTGTATCGACCTCTTTAGTGCTGTTGCCTCGCGATACTGGTCTTTCTTGACTGTGTAGCCTCTTCTTGGGAGACTGGCCGTCATCAGGTGAAGATACTGTTCGAGAGCGGGAACCTTCTCTCGTTTCTCTGGCATTCACAGTGTCGCCAAGGCTACCCTTCCGTCGTCTATGCCGCATCTCTTGCTCGAGATGCCTGCTGGGCGTGAAAAGAGGCTCTGGAGGTATCGAATCTCGTTTTTCAGCCCGGATTTCTGGACGGCGGTATGACGATGCGGCATGATATTGATCTCGCTCTCCCGTCTGCATTTTCAGTTCACCGTCTTTCTCTGGAGTACCTTCAATGGCCACCTCAGCATCTGAATCGTTCGTGCTGGCAGACTCGACTGTTTCCGGATCTAGGTCAAGCTGCTCTCCATCCGCAAGTCTCTCTAAATTAGAGCTAGGAGGCTCTTTATTTGTCGAGTGTCCGCCGTCGTTTGAGATATCGGGATCGCTGACCCTCTCAACGGGTGCCACCACATTCTTCTGGTTACGGTGGTTCTCCAGGGCCTCGTAATTAGCGTCTTCTTCAGAGTGCCTCCGGACCGGCCTCCTTGTTGTCCTGCCTTTTCGCCTCGGAAGCGCTCTTTGTGGCTCTTGGTACACTGCGGAAATGTCATCTGCTCGAGCTTCTCTGGCCATGTCGTCCACACTATCGTGAACCGCCTCTCGTTGCTCCTGATTTGGCTCTTGTCGCTCCTGGCTTGGCTCCGGCGTATTTGGAGGGTGCATTCCATTTGGTCCAAATAGCTTTCGATTCTCAGTACGGTCCGTAGTGTTCGAACTTTCGAGATCCGGAGTGCTCTCCGCTGCGGCTCTCGCTTGTTCCTGATCACGCTGGTCTTCCTGATCCTCATTGGCACTGCCAGGTACTGAAGGGATTTGAGGCACTTCGTTTTGGGATGTACCATCCGTGCTACCTTGGCGTGTTTCATGGTAGGCTTGATCTTGTTCTTTATGGGAACCACGCTTAGATTGCGCGGTGGGAGACTCTATTTGCTTGGTGTTTGCCTGTGCATTTGGATTCCTCCCGTTGCCGCCACTGCTTGGAGATTCCGTACAGTGTTGTTGATCTTTTAGCCGCTCTTGAATATCTGCCTTGCTCTCCGGTCCTAAGATCATCGCAGTCTCTCCCATGGTATTCGGCTTGCCGGCTTGATCGAAGTGATCAGCGCGTTGTCCATGATCAAGTCGCGATATGTGGGCACGGTCCTCGTCGTGTGAGACGAATGACTTCTGTTTCGTGACGTCTTCCCCTTTGGCATCTGGGTTTCCACTACGTTCAGAGCCTCCAGTGCTTGCTTCTCTGTGTTCTCGGTCGCCTTGTCTATGCCTGGAACCTTTAAGATGCTCTCGCTTTTTTGTGGTTCCTTTTCTTATTGGTTTGGGGGTGTTCGACTCGTCATCAGACCAACCGTGCGTAGGAAGTGGTGTCTCGTCTTCTTTGACGGATGCAGGAGATTGGCTCTGCTGAGCTGGGTCGTTGAATTGACGCCCAGTATCACCGCACCCTGGGTTAACCACTGCTGGGCTACGTCCCATGCTCCTGGTATGGTTGCGTTCACCAGCTGCATGCTCTAGTGAACGTCTTCTCATGGGAAGCCCGCCTTGGTCCATCGGACTAGCATTACGCTTTGGAGGGTCCTGCTGACTTGCATTCCTCTGGATGTCACGAGATTGCGCTGTTTCTCTTTCTCGAGCAGTGGGAGGCTGAATTCCAGCTCCATTGGGACCGTCGTGTGCTTTTCCCGAGCCTCTATTCGCCATCCTGTCTGGTGGGGGAATACTCTGGCTTCTTGGCTCTTCTCCATTGTGCTTGTCGTGTGTGCTGTAGTTGTCTTCTCTGTCGACATCAGCCACAGACGGGTGATTCGTTTGCCTGTGCTCACCCGCAGGCTCTTTTTGCCTACGATCGACAAGACCTGGCTCGGCCGGAGGAAAATCATCCATTTGAAGATCTTGGACAGGATAAGGCAAGCCTGGCCAATTCTTTTTGAACCAAAACACCTCTGTCCAGCATATGGCATAGTGGGTCTTCGGATTGGTCAAGATACTCTGGTGAGCCTCAGAGCTTCCTGATATCTTGAAATGGCCACGCCAATGGAGAGCAGCATACACCACCAGGTCATTGCTCTGGATCCTCTGCGAAATCTTTTTCTCCCACTCCTTCGGGCCGTCGCCAGTGTGTTGAAACGGAAGACCTGAGTGCACAAAATTAGATAGAAGCAGGTAAGCGCAACACAGGTTCCCCAGGACCTTGTTTGAAAGACGCTGCTCCATGTAGTAATGCCCGTGGTTAGGAATTTTAATATCAGTGTACTCCTCTCGAATGCCTTCGGTCGGCGTGGTCAAGAATTGTGCGAGAGTCCTGTGAATGAGATCGATTTTGCCCTCCTTAGAGATCTTGAGTAACTGGCCGCATTGGCGGAAGATCACTGCCCTGGCCGTCTGGACTGTCTTCATCATACTCTTCTCCAGGCTAGTCTTGCATATGTCTATGTAGTCCTTTGATTCACTGACTTTGCTCAAGGCTAGTGCGATCCTGAGCTCTTCTGCTCCAAGCAGCTTTGTTCGAAAGACCAGCCACATGAGCAGATTCTGCACAAAGCTCCTCCCTGGCTTAGCAATGCGCCCAAGAATGGTATCGTAGAGCTCCATTATGCCCTCTGGCAAGTTTTCAAGCAGCTTTTCGATGTCGTCTTCTGTTGGAACCGTATGCTCAAGATCAGCTACGGTGAGACCGGCATACAAATACATGCCTTGGGCGGCGGCGGGGATATCCTCGCACAGCCTCTGCTGTATATCGTCGGAGTAGCTACACACAGCTGCCACAGCTGCCACGCCTCTCTCGACAGTCTTTGCAATATCGGCGCGAGTGTCGTTCTCGCTGATGTGGTACGTGGCGAAATGGTATGTTTTCGCTTCAAACTCCAGCGCTGAATCGATGCGAGACAGGATGAGAAGTCTTGTACTCCTTGGGTTTGGCAATGAAGACTCGTAAGCCTTGAAGCACTCAAGAAATGATGTGCGCTCAGCTCTGTCAAGCTCCTCAAATCCATCGACAATGATGACCAGCCGGGACCCTTCGGCCTTCGTGACTTCGGCCATCACTATTTTCCAAAGTCTAGTAAGAGAGGTTGGAGTCCACCTGTAACCCGTAGTCTTGCTTTCCGGGATGTGCTCGTGCACAATGTATCTGACCAACCCAGGGTTGGGCTTCAAGGCCTGATGCAACGTTGACAAAAGTATCGCTGAATGATCTCGACGGTCCGCGAGAGAAGCGTTGAGAAAACATTTTGCAACCAGAGCATCTCCTGTTACGACTTTTATGATGTGTTGAGCCAGGTATGTCTTCCCACAGGCCGTAGGCCCGAAAATCCATAGCTTGTTATTCGATGGCTGAGGGCTCCGCCATGATTCGAGGTGCGGTTCGATCCACATTGAGGTTCCGGGTGTAGGCCTATAGCCAGGAGGATAATCGTGATAATCGTCGGTGCATAGCCCGTTAAGCCATTGTATCTCGCTGTCCGCCATCACTGGTGCGATACACTTAGCGAATGCTCTTAATATTTATCAGAGATAGGCTGCTTACCCTTGGCTCTTGGATGTCCAACAACTAACTCCTTGACTAGAGCCCCGATGAGGTCAAAGTATCCGTCATCTTTGCGGAATTTGCAGACTCCAAAGTGATCTCCAGCTACCATGTACTGTCGTTCCTCCGTTGCTTGCATTACGGCCGAGTTCTTATCCACAAGCTAATTGATCTCTGTATCAGCCGTCTCGCTGCGAATAAGAATCCGGCGAGATGTCACGAGCAGAAGGGTAGATGGGCTATTGGTGCCTTTCGCGGGGTACTCACTATTTGCCTGTCCGTTTGGTATTCCTCCCAGAAGCTTAGTATCTGAAATCGGCTCTGATGAGGTCGAAAATCCTCTGATATTTTAAAGAGATCGGGGCTGTTTTTGTCAATCTGTTCGAGCATCTTATTCGTTGGAGCCTTGGCTCCAGAAGGATCCTCGCGGTTGGCTTCTCGAGAGGCGAACGCAACCCAGTCGTTTGGCTCCGTCCCTCGGTGAGGAGTAGCAAAGAAGACCTGTTTGATAGGGTCACCCCGGTCAGCAGTCCAGCACTTTTGGGATGATGGATAGTGCTTACAATCCCGAGGGTTGATTCAAAAATAGACGAATACCTGTCTTCGTTGCGAGCCATCACGAGCGCCTAAGATGCCCGTTAGCTAGGGGAGCTGAACGCACTTGGAGAATTCGTAGCTACTCTTTTGACCATGATGCCTCCAAGGCCATGGCCGATGAATAAGATCGGTCTTAACTTGGCGGCCTCGCGACGATTCGACTCGAGTAATTCGAGGAGCCATCTTGCGCGGTCGCCAATGTTCCATCTGCTAGTTGTGGCATTGATTGAAGCGCCATATCCGTAGGATAAAACTCGAATGTCATCTAGATAGCCTGGGAGGAGGTCCCTGGGCCATACGGTCCCATCATTGGCTTCCCACGTTTCGGTGAAATGGCCGTTAAGTCCATGGACCAAAACAAAACTGTAGCGCAATTTCAGTCGTGTGTTCGCGATACAATAGCTCGTGCAAACGATTTGACGTAAAGACTCACTCGTAACGAGGTATACTACTCTTCTCCGGCGGCGGATAGAGCTGCTTCAGCGCGCAGACATCTCGAAAAGACATGGCCCCAGTATCACTCGAGGTATCATCCTTGGCAGGCTCTTGGTGAGGAGAGGTATAGCAGTAGATGACCAGTGGCTCCGCATTGAGAGGGCGGGGAATAGTTCTTAGTAAGGCGCCTTGTGAGGCGTGATTCCACAGCCTTGTGCCAGCTGCAAGCAACGTGTTCCACTATGTGTTGTTAGAATACCACGGTCAACCTTGCTCAGTGGCGAGCTGCGGCGAACACGTAACGCAGTCGCTTCACAAGAAGCCGCCCAATGCCCATGCAAAGTTGCCTGTTCTTCACCAGTTTGCTGCACAGTGCGGTGTTGGTGGCATTTCAACTGGTATGCGTGAAACAGCAAAAAAAGAAAAAGCTCTGACGCAAAGCTGAGCCCAGAGAACCGTTGTTTCCCGAAACTATCACCTCTGCAGCCTCGTCCTAGGCCACATAGAACCTTTCAGCAAAGAGATATATTCCGGTTTCCCACCCGTCTTTCGTTCAAACAACCAGCTGTGGCTATGTCTACACGTGGCGAGCCCGACAATGCATCCTACTTCCGGGAAGGCGCTAGAAACGGGTCTGAAGACTCTGGTTCTAGTGGGACTCCTCGATTATCCGACTATGAGTATGACCGCTACGAGAGGCCAGAAGACCCGACTAAAATGCACTCCGCGTTATGGATTCCTGGGGCATGGCCGTATTTCGACTCAGACATGGATTCACTGGACTTGAGCTTGCTTAGCAGCGGATGGAAGGATGGTCTCGCACACGCTGCGTCACTAGCCAAAAGAGTGCTGAGTTTCTGGCCGGAAAGCCTCGGCCAGAAGCCAGGATACGACGATGACGAAGACGAAGACGACGACGAAGACGAAGACCATGGCGACAATGACTCGAGTTCTTTCTCAGAATCAGACACGGAGAGTATGAGTGTAGTGAATGAACTTGAAGTGACAACAGAGAATAGCGATGCATCCGATTCGGATATGGACTACCTGGACGAGATCCGTATGCACGCCATCCAGATGCGCAACATGGTGGATGCACTAGCTACGCAGAACTTCAAATTGACCGCGGCATCACAAGATCCAAATGGAGACAATGGACCAAAGATAGCAGTGCCGAGTAGCGCGCCAATACTCTTAAAGCCAGAGCAACCGGCAGACGTTGAGAGCAATCCCCAGAGCTCCACGAAGCGCCTAGAGAACAAAGCAAAGAAACTGGAAAAAGCCAACAGCCAGCTTAAAAAGGACCTATCAGACGCTCAATTGAGCTTAAAAAAGAAAGTTGAGGACAACTGGGAGCTGGAGTATGATATCATTGACCAGAGAGCAGAGGTCTATGGCCTACAAAAGAAGCTATCGAAATGCTTCTGTACCGTGGACGAGGAAGACGACACTCCTCCCAAGAAAACAGCGACGGAAGAAGAGATAGAGAATCTCATGCAGAAGCTGAAGACGCTCGTCGCACTTAAAAAGGATGGCATCAACATGAGCGAAGAGGGCCGGTGAGCCCACGGGTCATTGCTTGCAATTCACTGCACGCTCGAGTCACGAGAAAGTATTTCTATCTTCTATCACTGTGTCGATATAGGTGCTGTTGTATCTGTACCTCTAGTCCTATTCATCTCTGTTGAAGCATCGGCTACGGCCAAAGCAATGCCATCTTGCTTCACAGCCGTCGAATAGAGTATTTGCGCGCACGAGGGCCTGATGGAGCATTGGTTGCTGTATCTCCCTAATACCGCCTCCCCATTTCTTTGAGACAATTTGCGCCTGCTCACAGAGAAGAGAAGTTCTTCTTGGAGCTCTCGCTATTGACTTTGCGGCACGACCGATGACGCACGGGCGCGGAAATGCGGACGAGAGGCTGAGAAGCTTCTAACATTGAACGGGGCTACTAAGTGGCTGCCTGCATGCCTAGCATCACTGAGGAGATAAAGCCAGGAGCCCATCAGAACAACGCAGCCACTAAGTACGTAGCTTTCAAGGTGCGCCTGCTGGGTATCTATGCATGAACTTCTTAGATCTTCCGGTGACTGTCTCAATTGGAGTACGAGAAAAAGTGCCGCCGGGCAATGAGATGATTTGGCGCCCGCAATTCTCGTTGCCTGGCCTTTGAACGAGGCTAAGTGTGTCATTCAGCTATGCGCTGGACAAGCCACTCAGCAATTTTTGTTCTGCCTGCCGTCAGATGCCCACAGGTGGGTTGCATGACGTGGTTGGGGTAGTGGTACCCCGACGTTGCCTTATTTCTACCCGCTTCATATCAGGGGACACGTCCGATTGGCAAGGCTGTGCAGTTCAGCTCAGAGACGAGAAGAACTAGGTTGACCGTCTTGCTCCCCTCTGTTATCTGTCACCTCATAGAGGAAAAAACTTCACGGGGGCTCTGAAAGGTACGCAGCGATACATACTTGGACGACGATGCGCCCGGTGCTGACAATTGCCTTGATCGAGCGTCTACATTAATTAAAGCGTTCCAAGTTTGAAACCGCAATCCAATTGACCTGCGCGGAAACTGGTCGACCATGTCACTGTCATCCAGGGACAACTACAAGAAAGAGAGGAAGAACGGCTCATACGGGGGCTATGGAGAATTAGAAGTTGTCAGCAGTAGACCTCAGCCTAGCGGACACGGATACAGATCAGACCAGTACCAGGATGACACCTCTCCTCTTTCCGCCTTACTGAACGTTCAAAACGAGGCTTCAAAGCTCAAAGAACAGGTCAGCCGAATTGGACTGCGAGCAGGCGATGCAAAGAACCACGAAAGCCGAGCTAACCAGCTCGCGCGGCAACTTCAAGAAAAAGAACAGGAGAACACTGCATTGCGGTCAGACAGAAACCAGGTGCAGGAGAACAGAGAAAAGCTGGAGCGAGAGAGGGGTGTATTGCTCGGAGACAAGAAGCAGCTTCAAGACGGAAAGGAGAAGGCAGAGCGAGAAAACGCTACGCTACAAGCAGAAAAAAAGCAGCTACAGGAAGCTAAACAGAAAGCAGACCAAGAAAACGAGAGTCTCCGTCTTGTAATAACGAGGCTGGAAGCCCAAGTCAAACAAAGCGACATGAAGCTACAGAAGCAGATGGAGGAGGAGCGGAAGCTAAGAGACGAAACTAAGAAGCTCGTACAGGAAATGCACGCTCTGTTCGCTACCTTGAAGAGCAGCAATGACTACATCTCCGAGCTGCAATTGTAGGTCAAGGAGGAACGGTAGAGGCTACCCGCATGCTAGACTTGGGCACCAAAGTATCGCCAGACATAAATTGAGAACAGGTGGCATGAAAACAGATATCATTGATAGGTTCAATTACAAATGAAGCGTCAAGCAGATTGAACTCCACAAGAACAGAGCGCGTGGTCACTTCCCGCCTACCGTGGCCGTCACACGCACTTCGTAATGCGCGCTCACTCCGCGATATATACTCTTCGCTGCCTCGTCAATCTTGGCTATCACCATCTCAAACAAGTAGTCATCTTCGCCTGCAAACTGCACGATTTCTTCGTGTGTCGCATCAACGGGGATCTTGACCTCGTGCTTCAGCATCATTACTGCACTATCCTTGTCCACGATCGCCGAATTGGTCCCAGGCCATGGGGCTAGTTCGTAGAAGCTTGCAATGTAGTAGCTGTCAGCTATGTTACAGAAGTCCTCGGATATCTCCAGTACATCACGCGAACTGCTTGTTAGAGCCGCCACGAGTGGAGACGTCTTTTTGGTGTCGGCGTTGGCTTGGTCGAGTGGGGCGAATTTCTCAGCAAGACGAAGCCACTTCTCTTCGCCAGAGCCATGGTGGGGAGTTCCAAATAGCAGCTAGATTCCAGATGCTGTTAGTGAGGCCCATTTGGCAGCGAATAGGGCGAAGAAGAACCGAGAGAAGAGGGGAATGCTTACGATGCCACGCGTAGAAGCAGCGATAGAGAAGTACCTAGACTCATTCTCTGCAAACCTGAGCGCCTGTTCGATAATGGGGCAAGAGTAAGTAAATATATCTAAGTAGCAGGTGGGACAGCTTGCCTGCTTCACAACAAGGCCTCCCAAACTATGCGCAACGAACACAATCGGCCTCTCTTTGGCCTCGCCGCTGCGCCTAATGTCCAGCCAAGCGAGTAACGAGCGCGAATTGTCGCGAATACCTCCTGCCGACGTGCTACCGTATACATCTGCGGTGTAGCCAAACGACATAACCCGCGTAAGCGGCCTTTTCTTTGGCAGTAGGTCTCGTGGCCACATGGTGTTGGTGGGCTCGTAGTTCCATGTGCGGATGCAGTGGCCATTCAAACCGTGGACTAAGATCAAGCTATTAGGTGCGCACGACAGGTCAATTGGGGGTTTCAAAGGCAGCGACTCTGGCACGTTATAGAGCCATAGAGAATAGAGACTTGATCTTACTCGAGGTTTGGAGGTCCAAGACCGCTGTTCGTAGAGTCATGGAGTATTTTCATGCCCAGTGATCTTCTTGAATCCATTTTGAATAGTTGATTACAGGCGCAGAATGTGGGAGGAGTACGGTCTCGCGACTGATGAACCTGTTATCTCAAGCTGACATTAAATATATCGAAAAGAATACAGCCCATAGAGCGGAAACTACTCTCTGCCACAAGGTCAGCTCTGTAACTTTGCTCAATTTCCCCCAGTCTGGCCCAAGAGACAAGGAACGGGCCATTTGCCGTCGACGTTTCGCAGCCCCCGCCAGTGCCACAAGGTCTGGCGAGTTTGAGTGGCGCCACGTACGTTGGGTACCGGAGACTGTATTCCTATTTTCGCGAGAGCTGATGAGCTGTCAAGGGCTCTACCGGTGGCGTCTGCAGGGTAATTTGATGCTTGCGACCCAGCGGCGCCGGGTGACCAAGATGCAGCCTTCAGCCTGTCAGCTTTGCGGCCAACCACAGCCCCGCCATAGCCTTGTGAGCAAAGCAACCTCGCCCTGATCATGATGGCTATTGTCGCCTGGTGATGGCAAGGAATTCACTGAGACGTCTCTTTCCACTCTGCTCTCTTTAGTGTCGATTTCCAAGAACGCAACGCTCTCTTGCTTGAGCTATGGGTAATGACAAAGAGACCAGGTCGCAGCTAGGGCTATTCGTATTGTCAAGTCCGAAACCAGATTGGGCAGCAAGGCATGGCCCTCCAACGCTCGAGTATGTAGATGCTCCGGAACCCTCGCCTTGCTTGGATTTTGCTGAACCTCAGAAGCATCGTCGCTGTCCACGGCTTGAACGGAAACTATATGGATTCGTGGACAGACATAGACTCGAAAGTACCGTCAATGTGGTTAAGAGACATGTTACCTAAGAAGCTCCCCAACGCCCGCATCATGGCGTTCGGTTACAACGCCGACACTCGAGGGACGACTTCTATCGGCGGAGTACGGGATAACTCTCGCAAATTGCTTGAGCTACTGAGAGACAAACGCGAGGACAATGTCGGTTCTTACTCCAGTCATCCAACGTGGCATCACGCTAAAGTCTCAGTCTATTAGGAGAATACCCAGCGTCATATCGTCTTCCTGGGACATAGCTTGGGAGGGATCATTATCAAACAGGTTTGCTCCAGCATGAACGGTGACACCATACTTCTCCTGCTGAACTGGCGTCACAGGCCCTGAGGATTGCCGAGAACGAGCAACCACGCTTCTCTGACATTGCAGCATCAGCCAAGGGAATTGTGCGATATCCAGCCTTTCCATGCCTTCGTGAGCGGCAAGCTGACCAAAGGAATCCTTAGATATTCTTCGGCACGCCACACAGAGGTGCTAGCATTGCCAAATGGCTTGCTATAGCTTCTGGTATAACCGCCTCGGCGTTCAATAAGCCCAAGTCCGCATTCGTGGACGTGCTTCAGCCGAATTCAAAGGATCTGATGGACATATCAGAGGACTTTCGCTCCATCGCAACCAAGTACGCTATAGTCAGCTTCTACGAGGAGGACGTTAATAAGATCGTCGGGTCCGTTGTATGTACCCCTGTTGCCGTATCACGTTGGACCCGCTCGCTCCGAACGTCTAGCTAAGCCTTTGGCAACATTTAGATAGTCGAGAAACACTCCGCTGTGATGGAGGTGCCACATGAAGAGCAGATGATGCTTGGTGGAGACCATTCATCTATCTGTAAATACGGGCCATATGATGACAGATTTGAGGCCGTGTGGATGCGAATTAGACGTGCAGCAAAGGGTCCAAGCAGTTAACGGCCTTGGCTGTTTCGATTACAGGCTTGTTGGCATCTCACCACGCCGTAACCCAGCGTGTTTTAGTATTGGGTTTAGATACTCTATATGGTAACTACGAATTGGTGCTGCTCCGTTCAAACAAAGTGCCCCAAGTGAATTGCCTGAAGGTGCGGACGCAGGCCGGGCATTGTAGCAAGACAGTTCGGCTAAATGGAAGATATCATTCAAATGGGCAGAGATATTTGATGCTCCTAGGGCCGGACTCATAGGCTATTGTGAACAGTTAGGTCTGAGCAAGAGGGATGGAGGTGCGTTCGAATTTGACCGCTCACTGTCAGAGCAAGATACCGGGCTGCAAAGGGCGGGCGGCGCAGTGTCCAGATTTTAAGAACTACAGTGAGTCTGGCTCAATGGTGATCAGTATTGCACTGCAACTGCTCATGCTGTGCTCAAGCTTACTCGAGTTCGCTCATGGTCGCTCGCGCTCTGCTCAGTCCTGATCAAGCTTGGTCATGATTGAAATCTTGGTGCCTTAGGCTGTTTATGCTTTACTCCATTTTGGTCCCGGTCCTGATTCTAGTTCTCCCAATTGCTTACTCTTCTACCCAAAAGTATCGGCAACATTACGCCATTTATTCTATAGGCAAAAGCGACCTCACTAAGTCTATTTCCATTTTTAAACCTAAGTATATAGGGGTTTTAAACTAAGTAGTAACTAAGTAACCTAAGTATATAGCTATATAAGTGCAAGTAGCTCTCAGTAGGCTAAGTAGGCCTAAGTAAGCTAGGTATTGTAGTGTTGTTTGGGGTGTTCGATTTATGTAACCCGCAGTCGGTGGATAAGAAGAGAATCGAGCGGAGAGAACTACTGCGTGACTGGAAATATTACGAATAGCGATCGGATATCTGCTTATTACCTACTTAATTCTTAGTGACCACCGTCTGTAGGTCTCTCTTGGTGGTGTCCTCAGTCGTGTCCGGGCCTTGGGTTTCCGATTGCAAGTAGGAACCCTTTTTGCCCAAGGTCACCTAACCTTTCCCTTCACATGACCTTTTTCCTCCATGTCCATAGACCCTTTGTACTACACTACAATACGTAATTAAGTTACGTAACGGATTCGTTTACTAAGTATCGCGAATCCTTATAATAAGTCTAAATATAAAAACCTATAGATAGTCTTAGTTAGGTCCCTATTATTAATCTAACAATTTAGTCCTCCTATATCTTATTCTATTAAAGTCTATTACGTAAAGCTACCTATAGCTACAACTACTTGTTAAGACTTGACGTGGGTGTTAAGGCTTAGGGTTGGTTCTCTGGGATGGCTGTGTCCGAGGTGCAGTGATGAGGCTTTTCACGGGGGGTAAAGCAGAAGAGTAGGTTTAAGTAAGAACTGTAGATTGAACACAATGGTCTCTAAGAGCCCATTGTCTACTGGTTATATACATGTGGTGGTCACTGGGTCACCGTGACCTAGTGACTGGGTGATCGCCCTCCGGTCGCTGGGTTATTGTGACTTGGTGACCTTGGTCACGTGGTCTTACATCACGTGACCGGGTATGAGGTAGTAAGCGCGCTCATGCCACTGCGGGGCGGAATCCATTGGTCCTGGATTCCTGAATCCTAACACTACTAATACCTAATTAAGGTTTACCTACTAATTAGCGTGGTAAATGGGTGTCACACAAGAAATTTTATTTCAGCTATATCTTAGTCAATTTTAGAGCTATTTAAAAACTAATAAAAGATTTTAGGGGGGTTGTTATATTATCTATAACTCTATAATTTTACTTTTTTTATAACTCTAGTAATTAAAGAGTTATTTAAAGTACCCAACTTTACTACCCGTAGTAGGGGTAGTAAAGTTGGGTAGCTAAATAACTTTTTTATTACTAGGGTTATTTAAAATCTAAAAAGATAGGATTATAGAGCTTAATTAGGCCTAGCGGAAAGCTATTTTTAGATTTTTAATTAGACGAATATTGATAGAGCTAAAATTCAAAAAGGGGCAAAATTTGGCGAAACCCGCTCACTACCCATTTACCAGCCTACTACTAATAACCGAATTACCCCTTCCTGTTCCCCTTATTACTTACCACACCTCTTCGGGGCAACCCCAAGGCGGCTTCGTTACATTACCCTACTATATAAGCTTTAGTAATCCTTATCTATCTAGTTCTATTATAACCTTTATTATATATAGGATACCTAAAGAAAAGCCCAGCTTATTAAAATTATATATATAATTATTAATAGTTCTATATTTAATAGCTATATTATATATAAGTTTAAACTAGGCTTAAATTAGTATAGAACTCTTATATTTTACTTATTTATAATTATACTAGTATATAAATTTAGCTAAAAGCTTATCTTCGTATTTAATAAAGTTATTGTCAGGTGAAGGAGTATTGAGAATGCAGTTTAGCAATAAGTAAGAACACGTAATATTGAATAGAAGAATCACTGAGGAGTTTTCCTCAATGTTGTAAGGACTATATACTGCTGGTGCGGGGGGTCCACATGACCGCGAGTACCCATTCGGGAACCATCAACCCCTTCAGCTCCTTACAGTTATTTAGCTACTTAGTATATCCCCAGCTAGTACTATACTAATTAAGTAGCTTATTAGCTATTTATTAAATTTTATTATACTAAGAGAGGAACCCTTACTTAGCTAGCTTAAGAATATAATTAATAATAGCCTTTTTCTCTAGCTTTATAAACTTCTTTAAACTTAGATTATAATTAGCTTAATAAGAGACTCTAGTACGTTAATAATCTACTATTATAGAAGAGATATAATATATATCTACTATATATTAATTACTACCTAACTCACCTTCTTTTTTAGCTAAAATAGCTAGAATACTCTACCTTCTTTAGAGCTTAATTAAGCGTTATTACGTAGAGCTAAAGCGATTTAAGTGTAATAGTGTTAGAATCTAGCCTCTCTACCCCGCTCGCTTATCCCGAACGTCATTAGATATATATAGTATATTCTTAATGTATCTTATAGTACTTAAGTAGTAGAGCTATATATAATAAGTTATATATACTACTAAGTTTTTAAATTCCAAGTTAATTCTAAATTAATATATATAGTAGTAACTATATAGAACTCTTAAAATATAAAGAAATATATAAGTAAGAATATAAAAGTTA